>CM059187.1:148557862-148613700 GCA_030323885.1 Branchipolynoe longqiensis
GTTTATATTCCCATAACTTCCTTATAGCGCACATATATAGCTGAAGTTGAGGTGAATAATGTCCATGTTTATATTCCCATAACTTCCTTATAGCGCACATATATAGCTGAAGTTGAGGTGAATAGTGTCCATGTTTATATTCCCATAACTTCCTTATAGCGCACATATATAGCTGAAGTTGAGGTGAATAGTGTCCATGTTTATATTCCCATAACTTCCTTATAGCGCACATATATAGCTGAAGTTGAGGTGAATAGTGTCATGTTTATATCCCATAACTTCCTTATAGCGCACATATATAGCTGAAGTTGAGGTGAATAGTGTCCATGTTTATATTCCCATAACTTCCTTATAGCGCACATATATAGCTGAAGTTGAGGTGAATAATGTCCATGTTTATATTCCCATAACTTCCTTATGGAGCACATATATATTCCCTGGCAGATTGCATACCTGAGTATACAGCCTGGGTCAATATAGATAATATGGCGTTCAATAAAGATAATACGGTGCTCAATAATGATAATATGGTGGCCATGTGTATTCTACAGGGGGTATTGATGGCTATGCCGTATATGTGTACCCTGTCTGTGGACAATCTGGATAGCCCTATGTGATTTAAAGATCTGGTCATGTCAGTTTAACATCTATTCCTTACATGAATATTCAACATACTTTATTGAAAGATCACACTCAGAATGGGTTATTTGAGCGCAAACCCCAGTATACGAGGATTCATCTGCCTAGCAAATAGCATCGTTCGACTGGAATTATCTCCTGGCTATTATTTATAGTTATGTGACACCACAGAAGGCAAGGGTGGACATACATAGGCATACCCTAAAACTTTTAAATCTAACTTCAGTTATCGTAGGGTTTGCATTACTTTTAAATCGTGTAATATACCCTAGCCTAAGTCACTGAGAACAGTCCTTATAGCTGGACGACACACTGATACCCACAACTAGACCACACAGACCCTCAGACCATGGTTGCGGTCTTGAAAATTTCCAGTGTGCGAGTGACAGTGTTTCACGCCACTGGCAGGGTTTGCCGGTGATGGCACCACCGGTTGCAATTGGTGAAAGGGTCACCCATTGACATGCTGGCAACATCTTAGCTCATATCAGCATGGGTACAGATAGTGACAGTGTGCACTCATGGCAACTTTATAGTGTCGCCCCACTGGGAAATCAGGCCACCAGCACCCTGACCCGATATCCCACTCAGTCACATTATCCTCACACTGAGTTAACCAGTCCTTGTTCTATCCTATTAATGCCAAGCACCAGGCTAGGAAGTGACAAGTATCAATTATATAAGTCATTGGTTTGACGCGACCGGGAACCAAACTCCCGATATCCCGCATGCGAAGCCTCCACCCTGTAGGTAGGTGTGTGGGTAGTATAGCCTTTACGCGCAGCGCTCCCTCGTGGACCCGGCTGTAAAAATATACAGATTTTCAGTTCGGGTTTATATATTGGCAAAGAACATTATTATTCTCGGGTGACGGAGTGGAGACCAGGATTATGTAACAGAGAAGAAATGGGTGCCCCACTCACTTTGTGACATAAGCGCCTATGTGGAAATGTGATAACACATAGCGACCGAGATTGTGATGTGATGTTCATACTTAAGAGATGGTTAATAATTATTTAAATGTTCCCCTCATGACCCAGAAAGATTGCATTGAGGGAGAGAAGCATTGATATATGTTTGATGTAACTGTCTGGAACTACCTGTTACCACGGGACCAATGGACAAGCACATCCAGCAATCCTGCATACATTATGGACACCACCTGCAGCTGGGGTTGAGTGACAGCTGCCCCCTATTAGCGCGTCACCCACCCAGGCTGTAGAGGGTGTCTGATTGGCTGGCTGTGTGAGCCCAGTCACCTGCATTCCTTATACCTGCCACACAGACCCCAGAAGGGCTACTCCACTTTCTACACTCAAACAAGCAACATCTATTCCAAAGACACTGAGCTTTGTGCAACTACCATTGGACCCAGGTTCAATCGGCTGTAGGCACTGATTCTGATATACACAAGCAAGAGTCATGCAGATCTGTGTGGGCAGTTCGTAAGGAGTGAGGGTCATAGGTCGCCAGTAGGTGAACAGGGGTTGATGCCAATAAAGCACAACCTCTTCACTGTCAATCTTGCGTGACTTGTCTTCCTTTATTCCTTATGAGTTTTTGACAGTAACGACAGGTGGGAACTGACAGACAGTTGTCAGAACACACCTGTGGAGACTAGTAATGTTTGGGGTTCAGACTGCCGAGTCCCGACATATTACACACCGACCCTCTCTGGCTGCACTCAACATCTGAGAGGTTCTTATGTATAAGGCATAGCACAAAATTGCTCGGGGACAAAGCCAAAGGAAGTGTAGCTATTATCTTATTATACCGCAGATACGCAGGTGTGGTGTTGGTTTCAGGCTACCATATAGATTTCTTATCAGATAGGTACATACAGCCCCCCACATCCTCAAGGAAAAGGTGCATTAAGTTAACAAAAATAAATAAATAAATTGCCAATGTTGTTTTATTATATTAGTAGTCTGTATTCTCTTTGTCTTCTGCATGGACATCAATAAATTCATTTAAATAAATGTATGTTATTTATTTAAACAAGCTATGCATCTTTTATCTTTCAAGGGTTGCTGCATGTACAGTAACAATTTCGCTCATTTATTTTGGTGAAAATACAATCCGTGATCTGTTTGTAAAACAGAGGCTTGGCATTTTTGCATTTAATATCTATCATAATGTGGAATCCTCTTACACCTAAACACTGTTTCTTGTAGTTGTAGCTCTTTACACCCTTTGGCCTACGCGACTTGATCTTTAAGGAGTTACTTCCAAAATGGTGAACGCCCAGTTCCCATTATGGCAGATCATGGGGTTCGGAACTTGGCCTAGTCAAACCAATGACTTAAAGATGTACACTTGTCGCTACCATAGCCTGGTGTTCGGCATTATTAGGATAGCGTAAGGAGCAGTGGAATGAGGAAAACCAATCGTGGGTGGTTGAAATTTCCCCCGCTGGTTTTGAGTTTTTGCCAGATAAATATCATTCGCTTGATCTGTCTTCCTTTACTATGGAGTAACTCGTATTATAGACGCGATGGCCGAATGAGTTAGAGCGTCCGTCTCCCGTGCTGGTACACCAGGGGATCGTGGGTTCGAACCCTGGTCGAGTCAAAACAATGACTTAAAAATTCATACTTGTCACTTCCTAGCCTGGCGCTCGGCATTATTAGGATAGCACAAGGAGCAGTGGAATGAGGAAGACCTATCGTCCGCGATTGAAATTTCCCCTGCTTAATCAACTAATGTACCAACAAAAATGACTAACTTTGGAGATATTTGAACTAAAGGAATGTAGGCCTAATATTAATGTTGGCATGCACATAAAAATGCTGGTCTCCATAGGCTTCAGTATTAAGAGGGTTTTATTAAATTTACTTTGTTTTATTCCCGTATATACAGCACCGAATATGCAATAACTGCAGAAATATCTAAGTTGAATAAATAGGATAAAATCTAGCAAAGTACATTGCTTTTGAAATGTTGATGTTTTCATCGGAGTAAGCAAGCAACTGTAAATGTCATCAAAATAATTCCCATGAAGGAAAACCTGTGTGGATATTCTGAGAGACCAATCTTGACGATGACTCAGCTTTGGTTTTGGAAATCTGATGTTTTCAGCGGATTTTGCAGCTTAAATCAACGAATAAAACAAAGCATTTGTAATTTTGCTACATTTCCCCCAGTCACCTGAGTTGGCGGGTTCTCGCTCGAATGTTCACGTATTTCATTCCGATGATTACTAGAAGTAGTAGTAGGGGCTTAGCTCTCGTAGTAGGTTGGTTGGTTGTTGGGGATTTACGTCCTGGAAACACCTAGGGTCATATTAGGACGGGGTCTAGTAGTAGGAGTACACCAGACGGGATGACCGAATGAGTTGAGCGTCCATCTCCTGTTTTGTATGATCGGGGGATTTGAACCCATGGGTTCATGGGTTTCGAACTCTGGTCAAGCCAAACTAATGACATAAAAATGTATACTCGTCGCTTCCTAGCCAGGTGCTTGCGATTATTGGGATAGGGCAAGGACTGGTTGGCGCAGTGTCAGGATAATGTGACTGAGTTGGATATCAGGTCATGGTGCCGGCGGCCTGATCTCCCAGTGGGGCAGCACTATAAAGTCACCATGAGTGCGCACTGTCACAAATCGGTACCAGTCCTGATATGATCTTAGATGTTGCTAGGACGTTAAACAACAACACAAAAACAAACAGTAATAGTAGTAGTAGGAAGAGCAGGAGGAGTGGGGAACTGGGGAAGAAATGTCTTCCGGCATTTTCATATTGAAGTTTTGTTCATCGATGACAGGTGTAGGCGTATTTGTACCAGATAAAATACAGGTGTGTACCTACTGTGTTTAAATGGGTACCACACTGTGTGTGTCTTTCCATCCATCTCTCTCTCTCCTCTCTCTCTCTCTCTATCTCTCTTTGTCGCTTGCAATCTCACTTAGGGAAATTGATTTCTCTGTTATGTCAGACCCTGCCTAGATGAGAGCAAGTTCCAGGCCTAGAACTTTTAGAAGCCCCCGGGGTAGAGTTTGGGCTGATGGAAGCGGAGACGTTTCACTAATATGTAATTCCTGGAAGACTGGGCTTTTGTCGTAGGCACCCGTTGCCCTCGGTGTCATGATACTGCGACTGAGTGGGATATTGATGTCATGGTGCGGGCGACTTATCCCACCACCAGTGCCTAGAAGCCGGGCCGCTAAGCTGATATGACTTTAGAAGTTGGTTTGGTTCTTGGAGTTTTACGTCCTGGAAACATCTGAGATCTCTGTGGCGGAGTGGTTAGAGTGTCTGACTTTTTTCTAGGTCAGACTCCTAATCTGAGGGTCGGCGGTTCGATTCCCCGTGCCCCCAGCTCTGCCAATTTGGATTTCCACCGCTGTGTATAACTTACAGCGTCATCAAAGGCCGGTTGCTCTCATACCATGTCTATGTGGTGTGGGAGGTTAAAAATCCCTTGGGTCGGTAAAAGTGTAGGCTCGGGCTTTCTATCGACCAGCAGTGGAATGAGGAAGACCAGTCGTCTATGACTGAAATTTCCCCTGCTTAAACAACTAATGGACCAAAAAAAAATAAAATAAAATAAAAAATATCAGGACGGGTACCGACTTGTGACGGTGCGCACTTATGGCGACTTTATAGAGTGCCTCATTGGGAAATCAGGTCGACGGTACCATGGCTTGATATCTCACTCAGTCACATTATCCTAACATTGAGCTAACCAGTCATTGCCCTATCTTATTAATGCCAGGTGCCAGGCTAGGAAGTGACAAGTATAAATTTGATAAGTCATTGGTTTGACTCGACCGAGAACCAAACTCCCGATCTCCCCCACGCGAGGCCTGCGCTCTACCGATTCGGCCACCGCGCCCAGTGACTTTAGATGTTGCTAGGACCTGAAACCCTAATAAACCAAACCAAAGACTTCAGACACACATGAGCTATTGGTTATATTTGCTGTAAACCTGTGCCTACTTTAAACAAAAATGGACAATTTCTTGTGTTGGTGTTTGCAATGCCATCCAGTGTGCCATCACATCACTTAAAGTTGCATAGTCCGATGGTTTTGAATTTCTGTATTTTTTCTGAGATAAATATATTAGATTGATCACTACTATCTACTTTACATTAGTTCAAATTTACTTTTATTTTAAATGGTAAACTTTTGAGATATTTTGAGTGCAAACATGGAAAATTAGTTTTGGCAAGCTTGCCAAAAATCTGACAGTAACAGGTTCTGATAAAAATTGACTCAGTATTGCCTTCTATGCAGAAACAAATGCTTAATAAGTGCATCAGTATCTAAGTTAGATATGTAAAACCAAATCTAGATAATTGGTTTGGTTTTGAAAATTTGATATTTCATCGGACTATGCAGCTTTAATATTTGTAGGATGAAATCTAGACAAATGTTTTGATTTCGAAACTGTTATGATTTCATAGGATGATGTACTGTTAGGAAGATGTCAAATCGCTGGGTATCTGAATTATAGTGTTTTATTATTAGTAAAGCTGCATAGTCCGATGAAAGTATCAAATTTCCAAAACCAAAACAATTATCTAGATTCTAACCTTGATATTTGTGCACTTTTCAAACATTTGTCACATCATGGAAAGGCATATTGTTAATACAGAAGTCTATAGTGTCAGACTTTTGGTTTGCTTGCCTAAATAAATGTTTCATAGTTGCACTTGAAATATCTCAGAGGTTAGGTATTTAAAATAAAAGTTACTTCAAACTAAAGTTAGGTAGATTATAATGATCAACCTAATATATTTATCTCAGAAAATGATAGAAACTCAAATCCATCGGATTATACAATTTCAAGACTATGACTTTTCCTAAAAGTCACTGGGGATTGTGGGGGGAGGGATGTTAACTTTTTGGGTTTTTTATAAAGTGATTTATTGCACTGAATATGAGGCACTGGTCTCTGGCTATCGGCAATACATTGCAGATAGCAATCGTCAACAAGACAGCAAATGGCAGGGAAGACAGGGTAGAAAAATATTGTCATAACAGATTAGGAATCGACAATTTCAAGGTGACTTTAAATGGCTGATAATGTCAAATATTAGTGTTAATAGGTTATGCCAAGAATTGGTTATGTCTTGAAGATTTGAGTTATCGGATATTATTGTTAAGTTACATAGTCCGATGGGGTTTGAGTTTAAGCCATATTTACTGTAAATTATAGCGATCAACATAATATATTTACCTTCAAACAAAATTGGCCAAAACTCACTGTGTGCAATTAATTAACCCTGGTTGGTTCAGTGTCAGGATACTATGACTGACTGAGTGGGATAGTCGGCTATCGCGTCGGCAGTGCAGCCTCAGACTGTTTGTTACAAGTGGGTACCCGTCATGATATGACCTTAATTGTTGCTAGGTATCCAAGCATCGCCACCATCAATCTCACTCACCCCCTTAAGTGGCAGCTCTAACGTGTGTACACTCGCGTGTGGGAGATCGGGAGTTCGCTTCCCAGTCGAGTCAAACCAAGGGCTTATAAAATTGATAATTGTCGCTTCCTAGCCTGGCGCTTGGCATTATTAGGATAAGGCAAGGACTGGTTAGCTCAGTGTCAGGATAATGCAACTGAGTGGGATATCAGGTCATGGTGCTGGTGGCCTGGTCTCTCAGTGTCACAGCACTATAAAGTTGCCATGACTGTTCACTGTCACATGACAGTGCCCATCCTGATATGACCCTAGCTGTTGCCAGGATGTAAAACTCCAACAACCAACCATCTAACGACAGAACGGTTTGAGCTCGCCTGCAGCATTTCCACCATTTAATTTAATTTTGCCCTGGAGCAGAGTGGGTAACGATAATCATGAAGTGAGCTAATTGATGACTGATGGGAAACATTGATGTATGTGTGCAACGTTGTAGGGCGTCTATTGCTTGGGTGGAAGAAGCCAGCAGCCAGCAATGAAAGCAGCCTTTGTAGCAATATGTGCACTGATAATCGCCCATTACCCCCCCCCCCCCATGATAATAGGGAGCGTCCAAGTGGCCACCCACAACCCCCTATCTGTGAATGGACTGTTCCACACAAGGTGTCACCCACCATCCACCACACACCATCCCCTATTTGGGAAATGGGCTGTTCCACCCAAGTGACCACCCACCACCCCCTATTTGTGCATGGACTGTTCCGCACAAGGTGTCACCCACCACCCACCACACACCATCCCCTATTTGTGAAATGTGCTGTTCCGCACGAGTGACCACCCACCACCCCCTATCTGTGAATGGACTGTTCCGCACAAGGTGTCACCCACCACCCACCACACACCATCCCATATTTGTGAAATGTGCTGTTCCGCACAAGTGACCACCCACCACCCCCTATTTGTGAGTGAACTGTTTAACACAAGTGACCACACACTACCCTATTTATGAATAAGGACCAGACGGAATGACCGAATGCGTTAGAGCGTCCGTCTCCTGTGTTGGTAGATCGTGGGGTTGTGGATTCGAACCCTGGTCGAGTCAAACCAATGACTTAAAAATTGATACTTGTCGCTTCCTAGCCTGGCACTCGGCATTATTAGGATAGGGCAAGGACTGGTTGGCTCAGTGTCAGGATAATGTGACTGAGTAGGATATCAGGTCATGGTGCTGGCGGCCTGGCCTTCCAGTGGGGCAGCACTATAAAGTCACCATGAGTGCGCGCTGTCACAAGTCGGTACCCGTCCTGATATGACCTTATATGTTGCTAGGACGTTAAACAACAAACAAACAATTTATGAATATGTCACCCACTACCCTATTTGTGAATTGGCTGTTCCGCACAAGGTGCCACCCACCACCCACCACCCCTTATCTGTGAATGGGCTATTCCGCACGCTTGTCTCCGTTCATGTCAGCTTACTTTCCACCTATATATATATATATATATATATATATTGTTGTTGTTTTTGGGGAGTTTTCAGTCGCATTGGTGCACTGGAGGCTGCACATCTGCTGCACTTTATAGGCACCGCTGAAAGTGGTCCCATGTGGTCGGGAGTTGGCTTCCAACGGGTAGTGGGCAGATAAATTGCAAGGGGGGGAGGGGAATAAGGAAAAAGGCAGCCTAAGAGCCCAACCACAGTCCTCTGAGAGGGCCAGGGGAGGCTGGGTGTTTGGTGTAGTTTTACACCCCAGTAAGACCTTAGGCCATACCAGGATGTGCAGCAAATTGTGACAGCATGCACTCATGGTGAGTTTATAGTGCTCCCCCACTGGGAAATCAGACTGCCGGCACCATGACCTGATGTCCCACACAGTCACATTATCCTGACACTGTGCGCCCAGTCCCTGTCCTGACATCATAATGCCAAGCACCGAGCAGCAACAGATACCTATTTTATAAGTCATTGGTTTGACTCGACCAGGATCCAAACTTCAGTCCCTACAGATTCACTGGTAGGCACAGTAAGTCCGGCCAAGGCACGAGGAAGAAGTGATGTAAGGATGGAATCAGTTAGGCAGTGGGTGGGGTTACCTCTTAGTTGTTATTGAAAATTAGTCGTAAATTGGTAGTGGTGTCAATCAGGAATGGGGACGAGGTGGGGCCTGCTAGTCGACGGTGTTAGGGTCTGGGGGACCGACAGCATTGATGATATCTGCGTTCTGGCGGTAGAAGCGAGCAAGTGCATTCCAGGATTACTTGGAAATCTTGGAGAGGATGGCCAGAGCAGCCCTACTGTCGCTGAGTTGGCGGTCAGAGACCTCCATGAAGTCACCGATGGCAGATCTGTTGAAGGTGCTACATGAAGCGAGTATGTGGGCCACATTTAAGATCTTAGTGCTGCAGGGACAGTGCTGGAGGTTGGGGAAATCAATCCAACGGTGGTAGGCAGTCCTTATGTGGTTGACGGTGACTTGGGTAGAAGCAGGAAGGCTGACTGGATGGGGGATGTTAGTTCTGACCAGGGTGTACCAGAGCCAGCCTATTGAATAAGGGTTCCGTACTTATTCCTTCTGTGTGGCGCGTTCCCAGAGTTTGGTCGTGGCTCGAGAAGCGGCGGCAGTCAGTTTAGTGATGGAGGGAGGGATGGCTCCACGTCTGCTCGGTTGGCACCAGCTAGAGCAGCACAGTCAGCCTGGTCATTACAATAGAGTCCTATATGGGAGGGGACCCATAGGAGGACTGTTTTGAGGTGTGCCTGATGTCTGGTCGAGATTATAATCTGGATCACTTCGGCAAGGGAGTGTCGGGCATTTGGGTGGGCGGGTGATCGCTTTGATGGCATTCAGAGAGTCGGTAATGATGATGGCACTTGAGTTCTGGAGGTCTTCGAGGGCCAAGTGAATGGCGGCAAGCTCGGTATCGAGAGTGGAAGCAAAGTCTGACACCATGGTGGTGTTCTTTGTGTTGGAGAAGGGGGTGAAGATTCCAGCCCCGGCTCTATGTGATGTTGGGTTAAGGGAGCCATCAGTGTAGACCGTCTTAGCCAGGGGGAAGTCTGCCTTCGTCTGAGTTATGGCCTCAAGAGCCAGCGAGTGGAGTTCTGGGGTGGTGTAAACCGCCTTGGCAGTAACTAGATTGGTGGTTCGGGTTTCCTCTGGAATGGAAAACCATGGTGGCTTGTGAGGGCTCAGGGCAGATTCTGCAATGGTGAGTCTGTGGGAGTCCTTGAGGGTGGTGATGGCGTCCTTGAGGCGGTAGGAGATGTAAGGGTGACTGCAGCTCACATCTCGAAGGTAGGCCACGGCTCTGCGGTTTGGTGATGAAAGGCCTGAGTAGAGGGTTCTTGTGAGGTGGGTGGTGAGAAGTTGTTTGACTCGGAGGTGGAGGGGAGGGAGGCCGGATTAAAGGAGGAGGATATATATATATGTATATATATATATATATATTTTACCTCGGTATACAGCCTCAGGCTAGCCTCAGGCTAGGGAGAGGTAAGCACATCCGGTCTAGGTGGAGACCGTCTTAGCGAGGGGGAAGACCGCCTTTGCCTGAGTTATGGCCTCAATAGCCAGGGAGTGGAGTTCTGGGGTGGTGTAAACCACCTTGCGCCGGTGCCAACCGAGCAGACGTAGAGACAGCCATCCTTCCATCCATCACCAAACTGGCCGCCGCCGTTTCTCGAGCCACCACCAAACTCTGGGAACGAGCCACACAGAAGGAACAAGTACGGAACCCTTATTCAATAAGCTGGCTCTGGTACACCCTGGTCAGAACGAACATCCCCCATCCAGTCGGCCTTCCTGCTTTGAGGTGTGCCTGATGTCTGGTGAAGATTTTAATATGGATTGACCTCCTCAGGTAGGCCAGTGGTGGGGTCTTCTGTGACCATCTGGAGACGGGCGAGGACAATTCTTTCACTAACCTTCCCGAGGGATTGGAGAAGGGAGATGGGTCTGACTTCGCCCAGGGTTTTCTTGGGGATGGGGATGATATCAGCATCCTTCCAAGATTGGGGTATGTCCGCATTGTAGAAGATATTGTCGAGGAGGGGGAGGAGAGTTTCCCTGTTAGTGGCAGATAACTTTGTCCATGCAGTGTTAGGGACTCCGTCGGCTCCCGGGGTTGTCTTCTTTGTGGTTTTGCCTAGGGCTCGGTCAAGCTCAGCCCTGGTCAGGTGGGTGTCAAGATTATGGGTGGATGGTGTGGCTGTTGAAATGTCTATGAGGTCGGCTCTCCAGGTGGAGTTCCTGGTGAGCGCTTGTTGGTGGGCATAAGGGAGGTTGATTGCAGGGTCTGTTCTGTCCGTGAACATTTTGTTGTGTTCTGCTGCAATTTGGCCAGGGTGTGGGTAGAGTGGGGGGGTGGTGAGTCTCCCCTGGATGCTGTTAAGTTTGCGCCAGAGTTGTCTGGAGGTGGTGTGAGAGTTTATTTTGGTACACCAGAGTTTCCACTTCCTGTCTGATTCGGCAAGCTCGACATCTTTGGCCCAACTGGTGGCTATTTTAACGAGATTCTCAGTGCCTCGGTTGGGGTTCGTGCGTAGCTTGTAGAGGAGTTTGTTGCAGAATCTTTTTGCTCTCCTCATTGCATTGGAGGTGGTGCGGCCAGTGTGATTACAGGAGATGGTTTGCTTTATGGTGTCTGTCATTGCTTGGTAAGTGAGTGTTGTGAACTCATCACATGTGGTCGGTGGGTTCAGATCTATTAAGTTTTTTAGACGAAGGTTGAAGGTTGCCCAGTCCGCGTGGTTTAGGTTGAATCTGGGTGATGGTGGGGGGTGGGTGACTTTGGGTGCATTGGTGTGGAGGAGAGCTGCGTGGTGGTCTGAGTATAGTGTTGTGAGCTCCCAGGAAGCTGCGGCTGCAAGGCAGGAGTCGGTGATGCAGAGATCGATTGATGTGCTTGCCCTGTAGGTAGGCGAGCCATCGTTGAGGATAGAATGGGATGTTGAGTCGAGGATCTCTGCTAGGAGGACACAGCCTCGAGGGGAATCGATGTTGTTGCGTCCCCAGGAGGAGTGGTGGGTGTTAAAGTCTCCCATGACAACCTGGTGATCTGTGCCGTTGCCGAGGGCCCGGAAGATGTGGTTTAGAGTATAAGTAGTGTTGACAGGGTTGTAAATGTTGTATACATCCATGATGGAGTGTGCTAGGTGGAGACGTATGCGAAGGGTGTCAGCATTAGGGTTGAATCTGTTGGGTGGGATCTTGGTGGAGTGGATGTGGTTGCTTACGAATGTGGTAGTTCCTCTTGAGGGTCTGCCTGCTGCTGCGCGTCTTACTGCGGGGATGTGGTATGTGGTGTAGCCTTTGATATGGGGTGGATCGATGAGGAAAGTTTCTTGGAGAAGTGCGACGTCAATTTTCTCTCTTTTTAAGGTGTTGCCAAGAAGAGCCATCTTGGATTTCAGTCCGGCACAGTTCCAGGAGAGAATGGTTAAAGAGTTGTTAGTGGAACGGGGATGGGAGTGCGGGCTGGTGGGGGCATTATTGTGTACCTCCATTTTGAGCTGTCAGGGCGGCACAAAAAGAAGCTGGCAGGTCTTTTGGGACATGCGGAAGGAGATGATGGATGTTGGAGTCGACTTGGAGCCAGTTAATTAAGCCGAAGGCTAGGGCCTCAACTGAGATACTGGGTGTTATTCTGGAAAGTGATGTATTAAGAATGTGGAGGAATATAGGGGTGGGATTTGGGTCGGGGGCAGGGGGGTCGCTTGGTGTGGAGGGGAAGGTGGTTTGGGTGAAGGAGTCAGCAGTGGCTACAGTTTGAGTGGAGATGGATCTGGTCTGTGGGTGGGAGGAGTAGGGGTGGGAGATCTTGGGTTTGGGGGCGGTGAGGTTGAGGGAGAGGAGTGAGGGGGGCAGAGGGGCAGGGCTGGGGTGGAGGGACAATGCGTTGGTGGTGGTGAGGGGTGGGTAGGAGGAAGCAGAGGGAGAAGGAGGGGCAGTGGAAGGGAGGGCATCAGGTTGGACAGGCGTGCTGCAGATTTGCAGCCTTCAGCGCACCAATGCGACTGAAAACTCCCCAAAACAACAACAACAACCCACTGGGTAATATCAGAGAGCGTGTATATAAACATATGAGAGGGACAACTCCCGCGAAAATCGGTAACACAGGCTACAGTGGCGTTCCTGGCGGTTAGTGTTGAACAAGCTTTGAGTTTGACAGTACGTGCAGTGCAAAACATTTGTTTTTTTTCAAAATTAATAGAAATGCAGAAGCCTAACCCTATCAATTTAATATAATCCTTTTGGTAAACATGTTTTCTATATGTGTACTAAGCAGCTTGTTTCTATTTGGTGTAGTTTTAGAGATATTTCACTTTTTCTGTAGGAAGATTGCACACGACCATTGACAATGCCTTGAGTTTGCCGTACGCGTAGTGAAAAACGTCAGTTTTATTCCAAATTAATAGAAATCCAGAACCCTAACCATATCAATTTAATATAATCTTGTTGGTAAACATGTTTCCTATGTGTATTCCAATCAGTTTGTTGCTAGGTGTTGTAGTTTTAGAGATATTTAACGTTTTCTGTAGGAAGATTGCACAGGACCATTGACAATGCCTTGAGTTTGACAGCTGTGTCATATACTGTTCAACAACCACCACTTGGAGCGCCACAGTCGGCAGGTGTTACACGGTCTAGTATGGGAGTTGTCCCTCTCATCTGTTTATATACACGCTCTCTGGTAATATCGAGCACACCCTTGCAGGATGAGTTTCCCATTCATTAAGTAGTGATATTGTGTGATTTAAACAGAAATCAATGTAGATCAATTTCAAATATACTTCAAACAATTTAATCTGTGCAAAAGATACATAAATATGTGATAATGTCTGGACAAACAACAACAACAACATAGTCAAATAATATTTGACTACACTGCTAGCTCTGTGGAGGTCTAGCCTGGTCCCCTGGCATTTATTTGCTCATGCAGAGGCATAGGAGTTTTCATCTATTATCGCTCAGTTTCCAACCTGGTCCCCTCGCCTTTGTACCGGAAACAAGTTTAAACGAGCTCAAACGAGTTCAACCATGGCTGGTTGGGTCGCACCGTGGCTGGTTGGGTGGCTCCGTAGAGCGCTGAATATGCTTATGCTCTGCCCATGCAAATGAATGCCAGGGGACCAGGCTAGACCTCCACAGAGCTAGCAGTGCAGTCAAATATTATTTGTCTAGTTTATTTCGTTTATTTTTCAGACATTATCATATATTTATGTATCTTTTCCACAGATTAAATTGTTTGAAGTATATTTGAAATTGATCTACATTGATTTCTGTTTAAATCACGCAATATCACTACTTAACGAATGGGAAACTCATCCTGCAAGGGTATGTTCGATATTACCCAGTGGGAACTCGTTTTTCATCCTTTCGTCGCTGTGGACCCTTCTCTATTCAACACAAGTTTACAAATAGCGGCGCCCATAGAGGGCTATTTCCGTTTCCGCTTGCTGGATTTGGCTGATTTCATTTCCCACCTCTATGAATACAGGTATTGTTTATGTATATATATATGTACACGTGTTAGTCCTTAGCCTTCCCATGGGTGGGTCGGTATTAATATTGCATTTGTGCATCCATGTTTATGCCAAATTGTTCTTTATTTCTTTTAATTTTGAACTGCGCATATCAGCAAATTCTATAGCAGCGGGCATTTGTTTTGATATATTATTAACCAATAGACGACATCACGGTTCCAGCGGCGTGGTGCATTGTGGTATGCATCAGAGCAAAACAAAGCCACGAGAAGCACATGGCAGATGCTAATACACTGGGTGCAGCTATGAAATGTGTTAGTTTCAGCTCCTCTCAGCTCTTGTTTGAAATATAGAATACCAACTAAAAATATATATATAATAAATTAAGATATTAATCTTTTATCCAGCATTGCATTTACATCAATATAACCAGCACATCTTATGCCATGTGCATTTAGATTTAGACAACACTCAGACTAGTGTTAGAGCCATAGCCAGAGTCAGTTTTATTTATTTTATTCATGTTTGTATTTATTTTCTATGGTTTATGGAGAGTTGTGTCTTAAACATATTCATTATATTATTATATTGCATCCTTCCATCCATGTTTATGCCAAATTGTTATGTATTTCTATTTATTTTGAATAAAATGCCAGTTTTGCCCTACGCGTATCAGCAAACTCAATGGGCGTACGCCTTTGCTTTGTTCCCAACGCCGTTTTCAGCGCATGCGCAGTCGGAACCGTGATGTAGTCTATTGCTGCAGCCTCGCTGCAGAGTAGCGCAGAGGAACAGGTACACTGATCCCAGTGACGTCATCGCACCATATATGGAAGATCTGTAGCGAGGGACCAGTGTAGTTGTTCCTTGATTCGGTGTGCGGTACTCTGCGGCGGCGCATTGTCAAGGCATTAGCCATAGTCTATTATTAACCAATCGCTGTCGTCCACCCTGCTTGCTGTGTACGGAAGTTTGACTAGCGATTTCCGTTTCCGTTTGCTGGATTTGGATTATTCTGTTATTCACATAAGCATATTCAGCGCTAAACGGAGCGACCCAACTAGCCACGGTGCGACCCAACCAGCCATGATTGAACTACATTGATTTCTGTTTAAATCACACAATATCACTACTTAATGAATGGGAAACTCATCCTGCAAGGGTATGCTCGATATTACCCAGTGGGAACTCGTTTTTCATCCTTTCGTCGCTGTGGACCCTTCTCGTTATTCAACATGAGTTTACAAATGGCAGTGCCCATACAGGGCTATTTCCGTTTCCGATTGATGGATTTTGGTGAATTCATTTCCAAACTCTATGAATACAGGTATTGTTTATGTATATAATGTACATGTGTTTGTCCTTAGCCTCCCCAGTGGGTGGGTTGGTATCATCTTATATAATTTATTCATCATAATATGAATAAGCAATGCTTAGGACCGACCCACCGATATAACTACAGCAAAGTATTTTATGATTTTTTTTTACTCCACTCGCGGTGTTTGATTTTAAATTCTATCAATTCGGGTGACCCGAATACGGCCGTCGTTTCCGCGAAGTAAACTATTAATATTTCATTTGTGCACCTATGTCTATGCCAAATTGCTATTTATTTCTTTTAATTTTGAATAAAATCTAAGTTTTCAACTGCACGTATCGGCAAATTCTATGCCAGCGGGCATTTGTTTTGATATATTATTAACCAATAGCTGACCCCGAATACCGTCAATTGGGCCTATGGACTTAATGCCTTGACAGGGCCGCTGCAGAGTAGCACGGAGGAACACATACACTGGTCCCAGTGACGTCATCACACCATATATGGAAGCTCTGTAGCGAGGGACCAGTGTCGGTGTTCCGCGACTTGGCTTGTGCTACTCTTGCGGGTTAGGCTTGTTCTCAGCTGCCAGGTTAGAAAGAAGAGGCCAAGTGGCAGCACCAGGCGAGGAAGAAGGCCTAACCAGTCGCTTGAGTAGCTGAGTGCCATTAGTTGTGTAGTGTCATTTGGTATCAATTACGGACATAGTTTGTATTGGGTTTACGGATAATTATACTTGTATAATTGCTTATACAGCATGTATATATAGTCAGTATATACTCATATATACCAGTGTACGCACCGACGGGGTGCCTTCCCCTCCCGGGTTAATAGACTAGTTTGTCATTCCGACTCCACAAGCACTGAAAATGGTGCTGAGTGCAAAGCAAAGGCGTCCGACCATTCAGTTTGCTGATACGCGTAGGCCAAAACTTTGATTTTATTCAAAATTAATAGGAATACAGAAGAATTTGGCACAAACATGCATGCATGCATGTAATATAATAATATAATGAATATGTTTAGGAGACAACTCTCCATAAATAAGCATTTTGAGCTAAGAAACATACAATTTCAGTCACTTTACAGGCTGATGTTAACATCACCATCAGTAATTCTTGTTCTAAATATTAAAATTTCAAATGTGTCAACAGAAACTTGTTTCAAAGAAATATATAACCAATGTCTGATTAACCCTACCCATTTCCTACTAACCTAGCCCAACAAATGTCATTAACCATAGCGTAAAGTTTTCCGATAATTAAGACATTGGAGGATGGTGTGAACTAGTCTATAATAATTACAATTGTATATAAAAAGGTACACAGATAGAAAACATATTCAATGAATAGATTATATTAAATTTATAAGGTTAGGGTCCTGGATTTCTATTAATTTTGAATGAAATAGACGTTTTGTGCTGCGCGTACCGGCAAACTCAAGGCATTGTCAATGGTCGTGAGCAGTCTTCATACAGAAAAAGTGAAATAGCTCTGAAACCACACCCCCCTAAAAACAAATCGCTTGGTACACATATAGAAAACATATTCAACGATTAGATTATATTAAATTTATACGGTTAGGGTTCTGGATTTCTATTAATTTTGAATGAAATAGACGTTTTGTACTGCGCGTGCCGGCTAACTCAAGGCATTGTCAGTGGTCGTGAGCAATCTTCATGCGGAAAAAGTGAAATATCTCTAAAACCACACCCCCTAAAAACAAATCGCTTGGTGCACATATGGAAAACATATTCAATGAATAGATTATACTAAATTTATAAGGTTGGGGTTCTGGAATTCTATTAATTTTGAATGAAATAGACGTTTTCCACTGCGCGTACAGGCAAACTCTATGGGATGTCCGATTCTAAATAACAGAACTAGATCAAAGGAGTGAGTGGATTTGTTCTTTGGTCTTCTATTAGGCCAGCAAAGTCCATTTATATGTCAAATTAAAGGGTTCAAAGTGTTGTCTCAGAATACAGTTATTTTGAACGGATAACTAGCTAGTTCAAAGTTGGACTGCAAGTCTGTGTGGCACAAGGAAAACTAACACTGCATATTAATAAGGGATAGAGCTAGCCTGACCCAAATTTATAATAGTACTGCAATGTCACAAAAAAACACGACTGATAAAACAAGGACACGTGCCAAGACCACGGCCGGGACATCCATGGCTGCCGCACCCGTATCTCCTATGTCAGGCCCCCCCCATAGGTCACCATCCAAATACCATGAGGCAATTGATGAATCAGCACTCTCTCAGATTCTGGCACGGTTTGATCAAATGGAAAAAAGCATGAATGCTAATATTGGTGAGGTTAGGACTACCACAAAAGAAACGGCAGGAGAGGTGGCTAGGCTGTCAGGCATGCTCAATGATAGTCGCATGGAGAGAGAGGCAGACAGAAAGTCCCTACGTATCTGCAAGCACGACTTGATGCGAACACAGCAGGCAAACCGTCAACTAGCCGAGAGGATAAATGACCTTGAAAATAGGTCAAAGATATACAATCTCAGACTGGATGGGAAAACCGAGGACGAATCAGAGAACCTGATGGTATATATGACTGGACTGACCGAATATCTAGGTGTGGAGGGAGTCACAGGATCGGATATAGAAGCTATAAGCAGAATTGGTAGAAAGGCACTTGGACGACCTGATCCCCAGCATGGAGCCAGACAGAAACACCCACAGGCAATGACAAAACCCAGAACCATCATGGTGACCTTTCGATCAGTCCATGCCAGGAATGCGGTCTTCTACGCACGGACGAAGTTGAGCAAATCCGACAGATTCCCGGGAATCTATCTCAATGACGATGTAACGCTTGGTACCCACAAAAAGAGAGACGAGTTCAGGTCGGTGGCAACCCTGGCCAGAACTATGGGCTCAGACGTTAGAATACATGGTGATGGGATAGTCATAGATGGACAGAAATTCAGGCACAACGACACTCTACCCGAAAAGTACTCCCTGGCCAAGGCTAAGACAGTGGAGGTACTGGGAGAGCTCTATTTCCACTCAGAGCATTCATTCCTGTCTAATTTCTACCCCTCTCCAATCAGCGATGAAAATGAAATATACCAGACTGCTGAGCACTTCCTTCAGGCAACAAAATGTCGCCTGGCAAAGGACACCACCAAACTAAATCAGGTAATGACCGCACAGACCCCACTGGAAGCGAAACGTATCGCGGACCAGATCCCAGAGACTGCTGAATGGCGACATGGAAGAGAGGCACTGCTGACATCAATCATAAACAAGAAATTTGACTAGAACCCTGACCTGGCAGATATGCTTGTGGCCACAGGGAACCTGAAGCTAAATGAAGCCACCAACAATGCCTACTATGGGATAGGTGCAACACTCCATAGCAAAGCACTAAGAGATAGGGCCTATAGTGGCTTGAACAAACTAGGCCAGGTGCTGGTGTCCAAGAGAAACAGCCTCAGGGAAGCAAAAAATCAGGACTGAACAGCAAATATACAGATGCACTAGTGGATACCCTCTATGTGCCTGGTGCCAGGCCTTTTCAGCCCCCCCCCCCTTTAAATTTATGGGAGAAAGTCTCCTGTTGCCACAGTGGATTCGAATCTAAGGGAGGTGATGACGACATGGATGCGGAGATGGGACACTAAAAGTTAGTTAATCATGCTCGAACACTGATATGGGTTGGACCCAGGAATTTGAACTAAATGGTTGGCACTGGGATATCGGATATGGGTCGTTCTCAGAAACTGTGTGCCACTTGAGGTAGTCTACGAGAAATGCATATTCCAAAGAAACCCTTTATTAGAGTGTCAATATTTAGATTTCATCAGTTAGCCAACTAATGTGGGAGATAGTTTAGAACAAAAGTAAATGTTAATATTGTGTATTATGTAGCTTATTGGGATGGATGTAGCTAAATACATAGAAAATTACATCACTAATTTGTGACATTGTCAACAGCATTGAGGATAGAGTGTCACAAACTTAATGAAAACCTCTGAACAACAGCTCATTTCACTTCAAATGATCATATACAATGTCTTCATTGAGTTGGAGACATTTATTTCTAAAAAAAAAAAAATTTAAATGATGAAATAGTTGACATTTTCTGGAGTCTTTAACATTGTAACATTTCGTTTCCACTTGCAAATACTATGAAACTCTGTATCAAACACTGAGTACAGATACAGTACAGGAATTATTTTCACCATTTGACACTATGCATGGACCCAGTTATGGTAGAGTAAAAGATAAATCCTGAAATTGCCCCTAAACATTGAAATTTGAGCCGAACATTTGTGTAAGATTGTTTGTTTCCACTTTGTTACTCTGCTAATCCGTTACTCTGCTAATATTTTCTTGCTTTTCTCTTTAATATTCACAAATAAGACAAAACCATAGCAATGGGGTTTCAAATTATTATTGCTGCTGTTTGTGAAGCGGGTGGTGTGTGAAATGTCCTGGGAAATGTCAGGTTTTGTGTGGAAAATGTTTGGTTTTGGAGTCGGATTGGTTTCCATGCTATGCTGCTGTTTATTGGGTGTGGGCGTCATTTGACCTACTTAGAAATGCCAGAATATGTTTGTTTTCGGTTGTTCGGGTGCAAAAGGACATACACATTGGGGAAACTTGCTTATAGGACTTTGGCAGCATTTTTGATTTTCTGGTACTGATGTCGCAGTATTGGTGCATGGCTTCTGAGAGCGACCCATATGTTACCATATGTTACTGCATAAACTAATTTAGACTTTCTTTCCGTGACCCTAACGGCACAATACTATTTTTATTTTATTGTAATTATCTTTTTGGTCAGACTGTACAGCTTTAAAGGGTACAAGCTAAGGGAGATAATTTTTAGCAAACTCAACAAATCCATTGACCCACCTGCACTACAATGGCTCCACTAGGGTAGGGCTACTGCTCAGCGGAACCACATCCTAACATCCTGGTTACATGGTGCAATCCAAAGACTAACAACTCACCTGGTGCTTTGTCATCTGGTCTTGACAGAATGGTAGGGGGAGGGGCACACATGGGTGCATTCCACCTACACACCAACCTACATACACAAGCCCGCACACAATAAGCTGGCCAGCGGCCTCACTACCATCAGCATACCCAGACCCTACTTTTCACAATTGCAGCCCGGAGCACCACCCTCTCCCCTCCTTCAGTCAGCGGTACAAGCACTCACCAGGTACAGGACAGGCAGAGACTAGTGCGGTAAACAACCAGATTGCAGTGCAGTTTTCACAGAATGTTAAGAGTGGGTGGACATACACAGGACAGGTCTGCAGGGGGTATAAAATTAAACTAGGTAAAATTACATCTAAACAAGATTGGTCCAGGATTGATGCACAATATATATAACCAACTGCCCACATGTCCTTCCCACTTTGGGAAAGTATCTGGGTAACATACTGCACGAAACACACATACAGACACAAACAAATCCTAAATTCTCCAAATCAACGGCAACAGCCCAGTCCTTAAGCAATAGTGGCGATCCACAGGACACAGGGGTACACACAATCCATCAGGCACACATCAGACCTAGTAGTCCTTCCCTATTTCGGATCGACCTTGGATAGCCAACCACAACACTAAACAGGCTCAAACATCTACAAGCCAAGAATACAATTAACTGCAACACTTGGAACTAAAACCATTAACTATCTAAAGGTCCTTCCCTATTTCGGATCGACCTTGGATGGCCAAACCCAACACAAGACAAGCTCAAATGACTACAAGCCAAGAATACAATTAACTGCCACGCTTAAAACTAAAACCATTAGCTATCTAAAGGTCCTTCCCTATTTCGGATCGACCTTGGATAGCCAAACCCAACACAAAACAAGCCAAGAACACACTTAACTGTCACACCTAGAACCGAAACCAGCAACAATGTTAACTCTGATCATTGCGGACTCCCGTGGGTCTGGCCTACAAGGCATCCTGGCAGATACCTGCAACATAGGTGAAACCATGGTGCGCACACACAGGGGCACAGGTATACTGGGTGCAGTTCACAAATCAGTAAACATCATACAAACCAGGAAACCTGATTTCATAGTAGTGTTAGCCGGTATCTGTGATGTCACTGAAAGGGACCCAATAACCAAAATAACAAAATTAAGATCCAATAATGAACAAGACATAGTCAATAGAGTCCTGAGTGCAGCCAGAGAAGCGATAGAAGTCATCAATGGCGCAATAACGACTAAAATATCCTTTGCCACCCTCACAGGGCTTGATCTGGCAGACTACAACAACAGAAGCCGTAGTAAAATGTCTACTGACCAATACCTAACATATTGTGCAACATCCAAGAAGACAGACACTAGTCAAGACCTTCTCAACAAATCAATATTAACCATCAATCACCAATTAGTGGCACTAAACAAGGAAAATGAGATACCAACAACCTGGGCAGCAAGTAGAGTGCATGCATACTTCAATAGGTCATATCACCATTACTATGGACGACTGAGTGATGGGTGCCATGCCCACCCCGAAACAAGACGGTACTGGGCCACCCAAATAATCAAGACCATCAAGACCATACAACCACAGAACCTTGCCAACTAACAAACTCACCAAGTAACATCACAGTGGTCAAATATAATTTAACTGCATCTTACATTTAACAGCCTAGTATACTGCCTAAGAATACATTTTGAAGAAGTTACCCTGTGTTCAAACTAATTTTCATGCTAGAACCTACTCGATATCCCCCCTATTGATTCAACTCACATTATAGCATACAATATTGATACTCAGTCATGGTAGCAGCAAGATTTCCCACCATGCATTACCTTGAAATCAAATACAATATACCGGACAAAGCATGAACACGGATCATTGCCCCTCCCCTTCCACACTCATAAGCGAGGTACTGCCAGGTTTTCCCCCCCATCTCAATTCCAGCCAGCAAATCAAACACAAACCTAGCACGATTCAACGCGGCTGTTGCCAGGATGGTGGTGAACACCGGCCAAAATAGCAACTGACGAAATGAAGGAAGAGGAGTTAAGTATGACTAAACACATCTGATGCTGGGTACTACAAACTGAATTTATCCTTTCACTAAGTTAATTTGCAAATGGTACAGTTGAGGGCTCTTATAATACTTATAATACTGATTGCAGGTGTGGGGGGGTGATAACACTTCATTTTTTGTCCATTGTAATGATTGACACAAAACAGCACAGAAACGGTTACACTGAAAACACAGGGACATCTGCTTCAAATGAATGTGTTCTGTTGGGATTAAGGGACACCGTGTAAGAAACAAAGCAGTTTATCCCCAGCAAATGCATAAGCGGATTAGAGTGAGTGCTAAATGGTGGTTGACAATCTACACAGATTTGTAGAGAGAAACAAATATTTCTATGTCATATTAATTTTTGTACGAAAAGTATTTGGCAAAATCATGTCTTTATGATCGTTCCAAGTTTTTCAAACTTCAAATTATCAAATTTGTCCTACCCGAAGTGAGCTGTAATGGATACAAGCTAGGAGTGGGGATCTCTACTACACTGTGATTGGTTTGTTTATTGCTCTGATGCACCCACTCACAGCGCACAATGTTCGAAGGGAGGTAGTGTCCTGAGAGGATTCCTTTTTTTTGGTGAACTTATGGACACACAGTGTATCCTTCGATTGATTTCACAGCTAATTCCACTCCTATAAATAGCAACTGTCTTAGACCTAAGATAGTACTGATAGAAAACACAAAAGTAATACTAATAATGATTTGACAGGCCTGGTACTAGTGGTAGATTGGCCTGAAACCTTACTTAACTGAAAATGTGGGCAATGATTTACTGAACCATACTTCAGAACTATGTCAAATGTGAAGACCCCCCCCCCCTGTATCATAAAGAACTGCCGGTGTCTCTCCTTGTGATTGTCTTTGAGCAGTGTTCACCCGGACCCCCCTGCCTCACTTACCAGCATGATACCACAACCGCGCCGAGGATGACAAGTGCCACGTGCCACCATGACCAGTACCAGAGGATGCCTCACTCGCCAGCGTGGTGCCACAGCTGGTGACGAGGATACCAAGTGCCACCATGATCAGAACCAGAGGATGCTGTCGGCCCCCGGCAAGCAGCACACCAACAATTGCACTGAGTCAACACCATCTCCTCATCTCACAAAGGGAAACAATAGAGCTTGGTTGAACCGAGCCCTCTCAGGACAAACTATGTTCACAACAAAAGACCAAAGATGTATAAGGCCCACAGTGTACTATCAGCAGAGAAACTGGCCTACTTCTAACTTATGGGTGTCATCATATTGTCAATGTTTCTCAGTGTTATGGATCATCCCAAATTGTCAGTGGTTGGTGCTGGTTGCATGTCCTGGGTAAAAGCAGCATTGCCATCGACGCGTTGTTTCATGTCGGGATGGTTGTGCGCTTGTGGGGGTAGGGGTTGGGTTATATGGAAGTATACTAAACTAGTGATCAGAAGTGGGATTTAATTTTCCTTTTACTACCAGCTACAGTATTACCATGTATAGAAAACAGCTTTGAGTGCCTAGGACTATGGACATTACTGCATGAGAGCACCATGCACACACACAAAACACACCAAGTATGCACACAATAGGAGATACCAGAGCATAAATATAATCTAAAAAGTAAAGATACAAATTCTCAGCCCAGATCAACACTCAACACTCACTAAGATAAACAAATAAATATGTCAATACAACAGTCACCAATATTTACACACATGGGGGTTGGCGGGTCCTTGGGTGTGGGGGGGGGTTGCGTGCACGGGAGAGCGATTGCGAGGACCCAGGTCTGGTGGTTGATGGGCCACCTACTTTTACTGCACTTCCTCTGACAGAACTGAAGGGCCAACCAGGCTTCAAGATTGGCCATCTAAACATACAAAGTCTCCCCAACAAGATTGACCAACTAAGGATAGACCTGCCTGAGTCAGGATTTGATGTCTTCACAATATCGGAAACATGGCTCAACAGTCACATGGAAGATAGACTAGCCAGCGTACCAGGCTACCAATTCATGAGAGCCGACAGAAAAACAAAACGGCCAGATGGTCAAACCAAACAAGGAGGTGGACTGGGAATTTATTCAAAAAATGAGCTACATACTGATACATCGAAATATGAGGACCTTAACCTCTCCAACTGCAACATTGAACTACAATGGGCAATTGTAATAAGACCTCACACCAAGAGTATACTCATCGGCAACATATATAGGCCGCCAGATGGCAATCTAAACGAAGGAATTGACCTTCTAAACGAATCCATGAGACAAATAACCGACATGGACAAATATGAGATACTCATACTAGGAGACTTTAATGTGGATTACAATGAAAAAAAACAGACTCTGTGGGGAACAATGAAACAATTTGCAGCAGATCATGAGCTCCAGCAAATGATACACAAACCAACCAGGATAACCAGAACCTCTGACAAAACAATAGACCTAGCATTCACCAATATTAAGCACTGCACAAATGCAGGAGTTATCAACTATAATATAAGTGACCATAAACCAATATACATACTAAAAAAGAAAATAAGGAATGACAAGAGATCTGCCACCTACTGGGGACGCTCATACCGAAACTGTGACCAGAGAGAATTGGAAAACTCACTGCAGGAATTCAACCAAAGAGAGCTCCTAGTGGAACAAGACCCAAACAAATGCTGGGAAATGCTTAACACAACAATAACAAAAGCGGCTGACATGCATTGTCCCCTAGTAGAGCTCACTATTAGAACTAACACAGCTGGGTACCTTAATAAAGAACTAACAGAACTACAACAAGACAGAGACTACTTCAGACACAAATTTGAAATATCAAAAGACCCTGGTGATGAGTTCATAGCCAAATGCATGACCAGGAAAACAAGAAATGAAGTCAGAAAGGCCAAAGCAAGATTCCTCCAAGACCAACTATACAAACATCGAAACAATGCCAAAAATGCTGGCATGTACTCAAACAGATTGAACCAGAAAGCCAGACCAAAATTAGTAGCCTTTCCAATGAAGAATCTGGCAACGTAATACCGGATAACCTACTTCCTGAAGAAATCAATAATTATTTCATCGAGATAGGAGAAAAGCTAGCCAGTAAATTTAACCAAGGAACAGCCCAACAAAAATGTTACCAAGCCAAACTAAATAACCACAACTATGATATCCAAGAAACATCATGTGATGAAATCCTAGACAGAACAAATCAAATATCATCCTATAAATCGTCTGGTATAAAAGACATCAGTACTGCCTTGATAAAGATGGCAATAACAACACTAATTAGGGAATTCACACATATGTACAACTTAATAATTAAAACAGGCATCTTCCCCGATGCATGGAAAGTAGCTACAGTCACCCCAATCCCCAAGACCAATAACCCAAGATACTGCAGTGAACTGCGACCAATTTCAATCTTCCCACTTCCAGGAAAAATTATTGAACAGATTATACATGACCAAGTTAAAGCATTCCTTGAATCATCGAACTATCTGACCTACCAGCAAAACGGATTTAGGAAAAACAAATCCACAACAGGGGCTCTGGCATCTCTACTGGATGAACTTTTGGGCAACATGGATAAAGGGGAACTAACAATCACTGTCTTCCTTGACTTCAAGAAGGCATTTGATACAATTGACCACGAGATCCTGATGCAGAAAGTAGTAAGAGCTGGATTAGGCAACAAAGCACATCAGTTCTTCACAAATTACCTCAAGAACAGGATGCCGTGCACAAAACTAAACAAGAATGAGTCCACCACCTGTAGGGTCAAGACCGGTGTGCCACAGGGCTCCACCCTAGGACCCCTGCTATTCCTAATCTTTATTAATGACCTACCACTAGTATCTGATAGAGCAACATTTACATTATTTGCTGATGATGCAGCACTCACAGTACACAATAGAGATATTATGGCAGCGGCAGCCTAGACAGACATGGTGTTAGATAAGGTGAATACATGGTGCTATGAAAATAAACTAACAGTAAATAGTGCCAAGACAGAGTATGTGATCTATGGGACGAAAATGAGAAAATCAAGAGCCCCTCAAATCCAACTACATATGGGTGGAGCCTTACTTCGTGAAGTGGACTCCTACAAATACCTGGGCACAACTCTTGACTCCACTCTAAATGGGAATCGACAAATGGCGAGACTGAATCAAACGCTGGCACTAAAACTGACAACTTTTAGGAAATTAAGGAAATTCATAAGTGAAAACACTGCACTACTCCTGTACAAGACTACAATATTGCCTGTTATAGATTACAATGACATCATATATGAGCTCTTAACAAAACAACAAAAGATCAAACTGCAAAGAATTCAGAACCGAGCACTGAGAACAGTTTACCAAGGCAAGACCCTCAGTGTGGCTGAACTGCACAAGAAAGCAAAATTGGACACTCTCTCAGAACGAAGGGACCTACACCTGATGGCACTAATGCACAAACGCGCAAAAGATGAAAAATTCATTGACCGCACAAATAGAATAACAAGAAGAGGAGCCTCCACTCTGCTCAATGTACCGCACCCTTCAACAAATAAATATACCGGAGCACCAATCTACAAAGGTAGTGTCATGTGGAATGACCTCCCTATCAGAGTCAGAGAAACGCAAACAATACTTGCCTTCAAAAATGCATATAGAGCCCACCTGGTTATTCAGGCCCTTAAATGACTACTGCAGTAATTACTAGCAAAGCCCTGAGCTACTGCCACCCCGGATCCTCGCTTGCTCTCCGGTGGGTTTTTCCCCCGTACCGCCCACCCCAATGGGCCCCCCTCCCCTGCCACCACCCTTAACCATGATCATGAACAAACCATCAACACACCGAACATCCTACACAACTATCAATCTGTTTAAACACATCAAACATTATATAAGACAGGCAAAATGTCTTGTCAACTCTGAACTTAACTTGTTTTATAAGAAAAAAAAAAATGTAACCCACAACGATTATTTGAGTTGCCCCGAGTATACACCTTCTACTCGGTGCTGCTCCTCATTTTTGCATGAACTACAGTGACTGTTGCTGTACATTATACAGCAGGAGCCACTCCCGTAATTCTACAGGATCGGTGCTGTAACTAATACAGCACTGATCAAACTTATTCTAATACTAGTAATAGTAAGATGGCCGGAAGACCAGTGCCCCTGCGCTGACAAATGTCATGTTCAGATGAATAAATACTTTACCAAAAAAAAAAAAAAATGTTATGTAAAGCCAGAGGCATTAAGGTATATGTGGTGCTGGTGATCCTTTACTGAATTTGATATAGACATTATGTGATTTATAGATAGTGTGAAAGGGGCACTACCTTTAGTGTGACAGGGCCTTAGCAGCTCTGCTCACATACCCCCTCCACCAACTGTTATTTACGGATCACTGCACACTCAGACACAACAGGGCAATGTAGCCAGAAAAAACCAAGGCTTGGATACAGGCAGGTTGGGACCAGACGGGATGGCCGAATGAGTTAGAGCATCCGTCTCCCGTGCTGGTAGATCATGGGGTCGTGGGTTGGAGTCCCGGTCGAGTCAAACCAATGACTTTTAAATTGATACTTGTGGCTTCGTAGCCAGGCGTTCGGCATTATTAGGATAGGGCAAGGACTGGTGTGCTCAGTGTCAGGATAATGTGACTGAGTGGGATACCAGGTCATGGTGCCGGCGGCCTGGTTTCCCAGTGGGACAGCACTATAAAGTCGCCATGAGTGCGCACTGTCACAAGTCGGTCCCCGTCCTGATATAACCTTAGATGTTGCTAGGACGTAAAACAACAACAAACAAACAGGCAGGTTGGATATTCATTGGTTAGTTGAAGAATGCCTAGTGCTGATTGGAGGACTGATCAGGTGTGACAGCCAGCTTGGATTCATGAGACTATATAATAATAAAACAAGCAAGCTCCTTCTGGTTCCTTCTGCACACTCTATACTCTGCCTTTCTTCTACTTGCCTGTAGTGATTTCCTATTTAGCCTGCCTGCCTACACAACCACAGCTGCCGGCCGTCGACTTTACAATAGGATATTAATATAAACATGAATAAAATAAGTAAAACTGACTGACTATGGCTCCACCACTAGTCTGAATGACTAGATTTGTTTAAGTCTAAATGCAGATATCACAAGATGTGCTGATTAGATTGATGTAAATGCAATGCTGGATAAAAGATTAACATCTTAATTTATTAAATATATTTTTTTAGATGTATTCTATGTTTCATTCAAGACGCACTACCACCACTGAATAACTAGATCTTCAACCAGCGTTGCATGCAATATAAACCATTATACATGCACAATATGGCACTATTAAAAGACTAACTATTAATAAAGCCAAATCTAACTGATATACAAACACAGGATATGCTTTAACCACTAGTGTACATTACTGCACACTCTATCTTGATGCATATACCTTGCACTATGTTAAGTACCTATGCTGTACACTATGCAGCATAGGTTGCTCCCTCACTTTCTTTTTATGTTCAGAATGGGTTGTGCTGCACAGAATGCAACACATTCCACTTCCACTAGGTACAAATCAAATGTGATCGCTCCAACGGCTGGAAGACCAGTGCCTCGGCGCTGAGAAAATATGTATTCAGATGAATAAGAAATATTTACCAAAAAAAAAACAAGAGCTGAGATGAACTGAAACTACCTCATTTCCTAGCTGCACCCAGTGTATTAGCGCCATGCGCTTCGCATGGGTTTGTTTTTCTTCCACGCCTTCTGCAATGCACCGCGCTGCTGGGATGACGAACTGGTCTATTAAATAAGAGAAGTTACAAACGCCCGGCGCGTATCGCCTATGGTTCTGATATGGTTCTGGTATTTATGTTAGTCGGTGCCACCGACTCCAGGCCATGTTAATTTTATTTGTTAATGTTCTGTTAATCCTATTTACTTGACTGGTTCCAAACAATGTAGAGTCAAGTTCATAGCTTACAACCTCCTTAAGTGTACTTTCTCCTATTATTATTCTGACAATTGGTGAGTTGGAACATTTAATTTGGTTGCAAACATAGCATATTTAGTTTTTATAATATTTATTGGACATTTATTTGATGGTTAAGTTGGTGTTGTGGCCTAACCGCTAGAGTGTGGGGCTTGTGTGCGAAAGGTCGGGTCGCTTCCTAGCATGGTGATTGGCATTAATAGGACAGGGCAAGGACTGGTTAGCTCACTGTCAGGATAATGTGACTGAGTGGGATATCGGGTCATGGTACAGGCAGCCTGATTTCCCAGTGGAGCAGCACTATGAAGTCACAAGTTGGTATCCATCCTGATATGACCTTAGATGTTGTCAGGATGTAGAACAACAAACAAATATTGAGATGTTTATGATGACGACTGTGATGTTTACTCCTGGGGAAACAGAAGGTTGAAAAACTGGGAAAAAAAGAAGCTGCCCAGACCAGGGATCGAACCAGGGACCTTTAGATCTTCAGTCTAACGCTCTCCCAACTGAGCTATCGAGGCCGCTGGTTGTCCTTGGCTGCACGCACGAGGCATAGGTAGGTCGGCGACAGTGTCCTCTAGAGGATTGAATTGGTGCATTAATGTTTAGTGTATTTAACACCAGGTGGGGCCAAGGCGTTCAACCCACACCCCTATTCAGCATAACCCGGTTAAAACAAACTTGAAGGGACCCAAGAAATTTATGTGGATTGACCGATCATTGGCTTAACCAAGCTTTGGCTTTGAATTTGACTTTGAGTAAGCGTGTATTGCACATGTAATATACAATGTCGAGGTCACTTTGATTATTGTTTTTTAATGTATGTACAGTATAATCCCGTTAAACCCTGCTCGGTTAAAGTTGCATAGTCCGATGGTTTTGTGTTTCTCTCATTTTCCGAGATAAACATATTAGGTTGTTCATTATAATCTACCTTACTTTAGTTTGAAGTAACTTTTATTCTAAATCGCTAACTTTTGAGATATTTGAAATGGAAACATGCTAACTTAATGTTGGCAAGCTTGCCAAAACTGTAACACGATAGGCTTATGCAGTAACAGGTTTTATTAATTGACTCGGTATCCCCTTATATGTGACGACAAATTTTAATAAGTGCACCAGCATCTAAGTTAGATATGTAGATTCAAATCTAGATAATTGTTTTGGTTTTGAAAATTTGATATTTTCATCGGACTATGCAGCTTTAAACCAAACGATCGGTTAATCCAAACTTGTTTCGGCGGCCCGGCAAAATACTACAATTTATTATATAAAAAAGTCAATTGGGCCTCAGATGGCCGACAATTTTGTTTGGATTAACCGATAATTTGGATTAACCGACTTTGGCTTAGCCAACTTGTTGATATGATAAATGGTAGTATTTTGCCGGGCCTCTGAAAACAGTTTGAATTAACCGATCGTTTGGTTTAAGCGAGCTTGGTTTAACGGGGTCATACTGTATATGGGTATATGGTGATATGGAAACCAAAAGTGAACGCATTCCAAATGATAGCAGAGAGCATTCTAATTAATGGCAGGATCCGTATTCGTATGAAGATATATGTTGTGCTAACAGTTTTGTTATTTTGATCTCATGCAAATTGAGAAAGCTGTCAAAATTATATCCATGATATCATTTGAACACAGATCCATGGCATCATTTTTTTAACATGCACAACAAATTCAAACAAGTGCTTACTGATTAAGGTTAAGCAAAAAAAAAGATATTTTTAATGTTCAGGTGGATGCATGGTGTCAATATGCACATTTTCATATTTTCCCTTGAACACAAAATCGTATTAGCATATTCCATATACATTTAGGGAAATAGATTAAATACATGCAGCTTCACGCCATGAGTGCGCACTGGCACAAGTCGGTACCCATCATGGTATTACCTAAAATGTTGCTAGGATGTAAAACAACAACCAAACAGAACTAAAATACTTAATAGAGAGAGTCAACAGTAACTATTTAATTTACTATATCCCCCTCCCCCACCCCAACTTTTGACGGTTGAAGCTACATAGTCCGGTCAAAACATTTATATTTCTAAACCAAAACATTGACCTAGATTTTATCAAACACAACAGATACGAGTGTGTCTCTTATGCATGTATTGCTGCATAGAAGGAATGTTAAAGTTACATAGATAGAAGCCTTTAATTTTTAACCAATTATAAAATAGCAAAACACTTACCAGTATCTAGATTTGAACTTACATGTCCAACTTAGATACTGATGCACTTATTATGTATTCTTTTATACATATATGTGAATTTAAATAGAAGATGTTTCTGCTGAAGACTATGAGGTCAGAGTTTTGACAAGCATGCCAAATTTAAGTTCGCATGTTTACACTTGACATATATCCTAAGTTAATCATTTTAAGGCAAAGTTACTTCAAAGTAAAGTAAGGCCAATTCTAACAATCAACAAAATATATCTATCTCAGAAAATGACAATCTCAAAACCACCAGACTATGCAACCTTTAGTCAATATAATAAATGATGTTAGTTCTTTTGCCTATGCTATCCGCATTTTGATCTGCATGATAATATTAATTTGGCATGCGTTTTATTCTAATATCTCCAAAGTATGCACCTTTTATGTGCTTTATATGCACTTTCCCACAGCCAGGACAGCACATACCACAGCCTTACGATGAACCTGTAGTGGACCACTGGTTGGAACGGAAAATAAATCACTTGCCAAATAAATCACTTTCCAAATAAATCAAAGAAATAAAATTCATGGCACAGGCTCATCCGTTTTCTAAAAGCGGGAGAGTGGGCATTGAATACATGAATGGGAGAAGTACCCGGTGTTGCGGTTTCCGAGGCACACCAGTTTGCCAGGGACACACCCATTCAAATGCATTGTCAACAGTCGTGAGCAAATCTTCATACAGAAAAAGTCAAATATCTCTCAAATTACACCACCTAGAAACAAATTGCTTGGTACACATATAAAAAACATGTTTACCAAAAAGACTATATTAAATTGATAAGGTTGGGGTTCTGGATTTCTATTAATTGTGAATAAAACTAACGTTTTGCACTGCGCGTACCGTCAAACTCAAGGCATTGTCAATGGTCGTGAGCAATGTTCATACAGAAAATACAGAAAAAGTCAAATATCTCTAAAACCACACCACCTAGAAACAAATCGTTTGGTACACATATAGAAAACATCTTTACCAAAAACATTATATTAAATTTATAAGGTTAGTGACGATGCTGTTCGATTTTGACGCATGCGCAGAAGCGATGTGTCCCTGGCAAACTGGTGTGCATCGGAAACCGCAACACCTGTTCTTAAAGTTGCAAAGTCCGATGGCTTTGAGTTTCTGTCATTTTTCTGAGATGAATATATTAAATTGATTGTTATAAGCTACCTTACTTTAGTCTGAAATACCTCTTATTTTTTTTAATGTCTAAGTTTTGAGATATTTGGGGTACAAATATTTAAAATTAGATTTGGCAAGCACGCCAAAACTCTGTCACCATTGGCTTCAGCAGTAACATGTTATATTAAACTGCCTCAGTATTCCCTTCTATGTGGCAACAAATGCTTAATAAATGCATCAGTATCCACGTTAAATGTGTAGAATCTATTCTAGATAATCGTTTTGGTTTTGAAATTCTGATGCTTCATCGAACTATGCGGCTTTAAAGTCGGGAGGATCCCGCCCAAATCAGGAGACTTATGCTATCATGAGTGATTATTCAACTCACACGTGACCGATTATATCTGGGAATCCAATACAAAGGTCACTGAGAACAACACCAAGGTCAGCTATATTAAAATTACGCATAGGGCACCAAGTCACCATTACCCCCCTCAGGGAGAACGATTACGTAATTTTCTGGTATAATTCACAACACGACAACCGGAAGCAGTGCCAATATTTTATTCAATATGTATTTGCATGTCTGCGGGAACGTAACAAACAAGCGAGACAATCTATTACCGACATAGTTACCCATATTTCAGTAATCTAATTGCTTTAAGCGATCCAAATTTCACAATTATTAATGAAAGAGTGGAGTCGCAACAGTTCAATCTCATGCTACTGGTGTGCTACATATTCCAATTTACTAATCATTCTACATCCCTAATGAAGCACATATCCATAGTGACGAGTGACATGGCATGGTATATTTATTGACATCTGCACTACACTTACTAAGCTAAATAAGTAGCACTACTACCATACCACCTACTAACACTTGACCATACATGTGTACCATGTCTTCCAAAGGGGTTTACTTAACTAGTTTTAACAATAACAGAGGGAAACCACACCAAACATCATATTATAATTGTTATCAAATCTGCAACAAAGTACAGGATTTAACTGCATCAAATTCTACTAACAGAATAGCTTCATATTCACCATGTATATTAGTACAAAGTTACCCTACCCCCAACACTGACAATATATAATCTACACCCCGCTATCTCGCAATCCTGTTCGGTAACGGCACTATTCTTCTTTTTTCTTCTTTTTGTATTTGTATCAAACTCTTGTTGATTTTAGACTATTATAAACGTGAATGAATGTAACATAACATGGCCGGAAGAACAGTGCCTCGGCACTGAAAAAATACCTTCATTCGCTGAATAAAATGATCATTTACAACAACAACAAAAAGAAATAGTGAACTACCGGCTATTACCGTCATAATTACCCATAATTCAGAAATCCAATTGTTTAAAGCTATCCTAATTTCACAATTATTTATAAAGAAGTAGAGTCGTAACAGTTCAATCTCATTCTACTGGTATGTTATATATTCCAATTTCTTAAGAGTGAATAAGTTGAGTCACTAGACCTTTGCTTAGTTAGTATGAGCATATTAGATAATATTAAAGCTGCATAATCCAATGAAAATATCAAATTTTCAAAACCAAAGCAATTATTTAGATTTGATTCTACATATCTACCTTAGATACTGGTGCAATTATTAAACATTTACCGGCACATAGAAGGGAACACTGAGTCAATTAATAGAACCTGTTACTGCAGAAGCATATGATGATAGAGTTTTGGCAAGCTGGCCAAAATTAATTTAGCATGTTTCCAATTCAAATATCTCAAAAGTTTGCGATTTAAAATAAAAGTTACTTCAAACTAAAGTAAGGTAGATTATTTTGAACAACCCAATATGTTTATCTCATAAAATGACAGAAACTCAAAACCCATTGACAATGCAACTTTAAGCGAGCATACAATAACTACTGACTTTTGCGTTCATGTTAAGTCTCCAGGGGGTAGGTTCTAGTGATAATTTCGTCATAGGCTTCTGCAGTAACAGGTTCTATTAAATTGCCTCAGTATTCCTTTCTATGTGACGACAACTATTTAATAAATGCACCAGTATCTAAATCATGTTCCAGCATAACATGTACAATCACTCATGATAATATCATTGATATACTACTACTATCAGTATGTCAGGCCACATCACATGGTCATCGCGATATGGCAATCTGGGTCATAGCTACAGGAGTTTTGGAAAGCTTGCCGACATTATTTTGGGTTCTTTCCGCTTAAATTGCTCCAACATTAGCAATTTTTCATCAAAGTTACTCCAGGTTAAAGTTGCGTAGTCCGATGAAAGCATCACATTTTCATTGATTCTACATATCTACCTTAGATACCTGTGTGCTTATTAAGCATTTGTTGGAGCACAGGAGGGCATAATAAGTCACTTTACAAGAACCTGTTACTACTGAAGCCTATGGTGTCAGAGTTTTGGTGTGCTTGCCAAAATAATGTTTGCACTTCAAATATCTCAAAAGTTAGCCATGTCAAATAAAAGTTAATTCAAATTAAAGTACTATAGATTATAATGATCAACCATATATATTTATCTCAGAAGATGACAAAAACTCAAAACTGTCAGACTCTGCAATTTAAAAACGGCCCTCCCAACATAGTATTACATTGGTGGTGCCATATTTGAATCACTCCTTCTTGGTAAATTTGTTCCATGCGAATGCGGCTAGTAACCCGGCCGCAATAGCTGTTCCACCAAGGAGAACCGCACCCAAGGTCATGTGCCTGTCACATTCATGGATACCACTTGAAGTGTGGGGCTGAACATCACCGCTCAGACATAACTTTGCCATACCCCACGAAGAATCAAGCTTTGTGAGCAGGCGTTTTTCGCTGCGAACAAACTCACTCAGACGATCGGCCACATTAGTCCGCTGCACTCGTGTCCACTCAGAGAGAAGATTCACCTCTTCCACATAGTGATGTTGAAGCCTTCCGTCGCGTATACACTGAGAGAGAAACCTGTAAGATTCACATAAAATGGACCAGCCATGATTAATCAGTTTATTTGTTGGAGTAAGATTATATCAGGATGGGTATCGACTTGTGACAGTTTGCACTCATGGTGACTTTATAGTGCTGCCCCACTGTGAGATCAGGCCACTGACACCATGACCTGATATCCCACTCAGTCATATTATCCTGACACTGATCAAACCAGTCCTTGCCCTATTCTATTAATGCTGAATGCCAGGCTAGGAAGCAACAGGTATCAATTTTGTATGTCATCGGTTCGACTCAACCAGGAATCGAAATCCTAACCTTCCGGATGGTATGCCTGTGGTCTACTGCTTCCGGGGGTGTACTAAATGTGTACCAGTTGCTCCTGTTGTGGAGAACTGCTTCTTTATCAGTTTATAACCCTTCTCCATAATTTGTGATCTGAAGCTTTCTTGCGAATAGGTTGATACTATATATATGTATATATATATATATATATATATATATATATATATATATATATATATATATATATAGCTATACAAATCTTACCTGGGAACGGATGATGGATAACAGGTGTTTTCCTGAGGTACTAGCCTCGGATAGTCATGGGTCAGGGAGAAGGAAGCACATCCGGGTCCGGCAATCTTTTACATACTTTTTAGGAAAAAAGACTATTTGACTCTATATGGATACTTATTGTGTTTTCGATTTGGTTCCAGCGAAAATGATAGTTGTGGTATGGTAGGGTGGGTAGGGTGGGTAGGGTGAGTAGGGTGAGTAGGGTCGGTGGGCCCTGACCCACGACTATTCGAGGCAAGTACCTCGGGAAAACACCAGTTAACCATCATATGTACCCAGGTAAGATTTGTATAACTATACTATTTTACCTTGGTACTACGCTTCTGGCTACTCGTAGCCCAGGGAGAATTCTATGTAATCTCATTTGTTATCCTTTTACATTGTAGCCATACTATGTATATATGAGTACAAAAATGTAATGTTTTTTCTCTCACCTGTTTCTAGGTGGTGAGTAGGCATGTCGCCACACCGCTTGACTTTTCCAGTCGTTTGTTGTAATGTTTTGCAAACGATCTAACCATCTTCCACCCAGCGCGTGCAAGAATTCTCTTAACCGAGATTCCTAATTGTCTTGCCTTGGAGACCATGGCTCCATGCATTGAGTGAGAAGCATATTGTCCAGTGTTGACTCCTGCTTGTTTAAGCGCCTTGATAGTCCACCTTGCGAGAGTGTCTCTTAAGCTTTATGTGGCAGCATAAAGCTGATTAGTAGTTGTCTGGAATTTCTTATTCCACGTGACTTGGATATGTAAGCCCTAATGGCCGAAACTACACATATCCATTTATCCTCCGGAAAACTAGTAATGTGTACTGTGGCCAGTGGGACCCTGTACAATTTGATTTAAGTAATGTCTGTAAATCAAATGTACCTTCATCCTTATCTATTTCTAGTCCATCTAGTGAAAGTGCCACAATGGTGTGGCCTCTGTGTCCTGTAATTAGCAATAATAAGACTGCTAATTTAATCCTAGGTCTTTCATTGACAAATAGTTGTTGCTAGGCCATGACTTGAATAGTTTGAATACTATTGATACATCCCAAAACCAATTATATTTAGGTTTGGGTGGATTTCTTTCGTACAACGATCTAATGAACCAGTGTACTAACTGATGTTTCCCAACCATTTGTCCATCTATTCTTGGTAGAATAATGGATAGGGCACATCTTGCTGTGTTAATAGCACCGAATCCTAGTCCTTCATCTTCTAATATTCTTAGAAATCGTAACACTTGAGCTATTGTAGGTTTTAACGGTTTGACTCCTTTGAGAAGGCAATGAAGGCCCAATTTCTTTAAATAACTAGTGTACAATTTAACTGTTCCTTTTCTCCAGGCATGTGATATTAGTCTTTCTTTTGTTATTTCATCTAATCCAAATTGTTCTAAATGTTTTCTTAGAAAAGGAATGTCAAAAGGTGTGTTGTTGACATGTCTCCATGGACTGTTAGTGATCCTTGATGTTGAAGGTTGTTCCTTTCCCTTGGGAAGCTCATAAAATTGTTTGCTGCTGATGTATTGCACTAACCATGTGTAAAATATTCCGATTTAATGTGACCAGGTGCATGTATGTGTATAGGTAGGTGCTGGTGGAGCCTGATTGAGAGGTAAATAGACATAGTGGTGCTGGCAGGACTGTGTGTAAGAGGCACTCAGAGCCTACCCCCTCCCCCCTCTGATCACCACACTCAGGCTCAAGGCAGGTGGTGGCCAGGGGAGCCACACAGCTTGGTGGTTGTGGGAAGATCTCTGGTAACCAGGGGACCAGGAATGCTGGATCCCTAATTGTAGAGCATAGAATGCTTGTTTCTCATTGGGAGAATAGGGTGGGGTGGTACTCTACACTGAATCCATGTTCCATATAAATAATAAACCAGAGGGCTTGACTCTCTCTCTTCTTTCACACTTTATACTCTTCCTTTCTCTTTGTCTGTATTGATTTCACTATTGCCTGCCTACACAACAACAGATTCGAGCAGTAGACTTTACACATTTGGTTGTGTTTCCCATGATGGTACTATCAGTACTGCGTGGGTGTGACCCATATTATGGGGGGAATATGTAATAGAATTTATTATTCCAAATTAATGAAAATGCATCTACTCTCCAGGGTTCTGGCTCTGGCTGCCAAGACACATATTTTGGTAACTTTTTGTTGTTGCGTGACGCAAAGAGATCAATGTCTGGCTTGCCCCATTTGTGATAAATAATGTTGAAAATGTTGTCGTTCAATGACCATTCTAAAGGATGATGGAAGTGTTGGCTTTTCCTGTCAGGCAAAGTAATTTGGCTGGCTGGAATATGTGTACTATTAGCCATATTTTGTCTTTCTCTGCCAAATCCCAAATGAGTTTTGGCTGGCTGTTACATGGTTTGGAGCGAGTCCCTCCCATATTACAAATGTAAGCCATAGCTGTTGTGTTATCTGTTAGAACTCTTACATGATTTTTAGGAATGTGAACCAGACTGCGGAGTCCTAGGTAAATGGCTCTAAGTTCTAGTACATTGATGTGGTTGGAGATTTCATCTTCCATCCATCGTCCACCGTATAGTATGCATTTTTAAGGTCAACGCTGGCTAGCCAAGCGCCTTGTGTGACTAAGTGTCTCGCTGTTTCTAATTAAAACATTTTAAAGTGTTTGTAATCTGCAAATTTGTTAAATAAGGTTAGGACTAAAATTAGTCCTACATCCTCATTTGGTTTCGGTCATAAGAAAATATTTGAGATAAATTCTCCAGCAACATGTAGTGATGGTTCTATCATGCCCTTTTCGCAAAACTTTAGGACTTGATTGTTTAATGCTTCACGTTCTGAACCGTGAAACCGATATGAAAATGGTATTCTATTTTTAATAGGTTATCCTATTAACGGAATCCTTAACCTTTTCCTAGGCTAAGGATGTTTAAGTTATCTGTAGCTTTATTCCATTCTGAAAGACCGTTAATGAGGTTACCGGCTTGAAAGGTATTGCTTACTGTTTTGGTTGCTATTGTTTGAGTCACCACTTCTACATGTTCCTTGGGCGGGAGAACAGCTTCTGAGTGTTGAACTGCCTGTTGAAGGGCCTGTTCCCGTCGTTCCAGCCAAATGACTGCCTCTGGCCCCTTCCTCTGGCTTGGAAGCTGAAGTTGGATCCGAACCGGCCTCCTCGTTGGCCGGTTCTTCGGTTGTGAAAATCCCGCCTCAACTTCTTGAAGTGGTTGGAGTTGCTATCAGCTGATTTCTTTTTGTCGGTTTCCATATGTTTTCCGCACTTGGAGGTGGTCTCTACTTGTTTGAACAAGTATTGCAGTTGACTGAATCCAGCGGCTCGCCCTTAATAGCCCTTGGTGCTAGGAATAGGGTTATTCCTTTCCATCATTGTCCGTGATCTTTTTGGACCGCACCACCTCTTTCCCATCGTCTGTGCAGACCTCTTTGAAGACATTTTCAAACCGTCTATAGGAGAGGAAGTTGCTGGTTGCTGTAAGTAATGCAATTCCTCTGTTCATATCGTCAAAGAGTGACCAGAACTTGTTCTGTGCCATCATCAGGTTGGCGATGGGCGCAATGGCTGTAAGAGCTGAGAGTAGCGCTTTGTGGACAGTGTAGAGAGGCATCTCAAACATTTTTCTCTCCTCACTGAGTTTTACTTCAGGATCCATCTCTTTGATGGAGGATTCCGGAATTCCTTTAATTCCTGTGAATTTCTCCGCCATCTTGATAATGACCTCCGCTGGTTTGAAGGTGTTAAAGTGGCCTTGGATGGTCTTCCTCATGAGCGTCGTTATGTGTATTTTATGTCTAAGCACTTTACATTTTTTCATTTCTTTCCCACACGATTTACCGTATTTGCTGGAGTGCTTAATGTTGGAGTCTGAACTCGTCATTGATGAGTCTGATGACGAGTCCAAAGAGGAGGATTTGTGGTTCCTCCTCTTCTTAGACTTTTTCTTTGTCTTCTTCATGAGGGGCTTCTTTTTACGGGCTCTCGTGTACTCTTCTCCTTCTGACAAATTATTTTTCTTGTGTTTGCGCTTCCGCGCAGGCACAAACACCTCCTCCTCTGAGTCTCCCTCAGTTGAGGCGTGATCTTCGGAATAGTCCTCCCATTCTGACTCATCGGAGTCTTTCGGTACCTTGCTTCACTTTTTCTTTGACGTACCCACTCTAGATGGTAACAATTCCTCCATTTTCTGTTGCACTAGCCTGGCAATCTGCTCGTCTAGGTCCCTATCAGCAGGGTCGGGACTGGGTTCATACCCCCTTGCCTCCTCAGAATCCCTTTGTTCTGGAGAAGTCAACCTTTGTACCTGCACAGCCGGCATGGTGTCTTCATCCGCACTGAGTGCGTGAGTTGCCTCTGCCTTACTCCGGTTCATAGGCATGGCTCCAAGACTGTGAATAAAAAGATGACTGATTAGGCATTGTCTTAGGTGAAATAGCCCACTGATAATTAGAGTATAATTATACTAGGTGTGTATTTTATGGCATTAACTCAATGTTTAACGCAGGCATATGGATAACCGACAGTCGCAGGATAACGGTATGGGTAACCAACTGATCCTAATGAGGGGTAGGGATCAGTGTAGTGGTGCCCTCCCACACTCTAAGTACCTAGAAACTTCTCCCACCTGTGGCATTTTTTGCCAACAAGTTGGAGAAAATACTATAGGACTCAGAGGTATGCCGTAACGAAAATTACAAATGGGAAATCTTAATGAGACTCAGGGAATGAATCCCCAATGATGTAACTGGCTCCTGCCAAAGATCTCTCCGTTCCGCAATGGGCGGCTTAATTAATAACCGAACAATGAAAACATTGTTCTTTCGATCATGCCAATTTCGATTGAAAGTAAGCTGTAAAACAGTAATATCTTATCAAAAAGTTTCAAAATACTTTATATGTGAATTCTAACATGAACTAAACCAGCATATCAAGTTTGAAAGATACTAACCTGTTTGGTTTTGTAGTCAATGTAGCAAATGTAGAAAAACTGCCAGAGCTGCTCACAACGCATCCTCCTGCTGTGACCTGATTATGCTAATTGATGGACCCGATGTGCTTCCTTCTCCCTGGGCTACGAGTAGCCAGAGTCGTAGTACCTAGGTAAATATATATATATAATATAGTTATATGAATCTTACCTGGAACAGATGATGGATAACTGTTGTTTTCCCGAGGTACTAGCCTCAGATTGTTGTGGGCTAGGGAGAAGGAAGCACATCCGGGTCCAGCAATCTTTTACATACTTAATAGGAAAACAAATTATCTCAAAATTCTATGGATTTTAACATGTTTTCGTTTCAGCACAAGCCAACATCATATTCATGGTAGGGTAGGGTGGGCGGGCCCTAGCCCAAGGCTATCTGAGGCTAGTACCTTTCCAGTGTGCTTCTCTCATGAGCTTTTATTTGGCTTCTGGTCTGCTTTAGTAGTGGCGCATTATTTGCTCTAGCAGCCCTTTGTGGTTTTGTTAGAAGTTTAATGTTTTGACTATAGCTATATGCTAATGTTTTCAAATGAATTATTCTCCTATTTTCTAGTAATTTCACTTTGGTTCTTTTGTGTATGTCATAGGTGGGGTGCAGCTTGTCTACTCTTAGACAGATTTTTAGGGCTCTGTTCTGCAGTGTTTGCAGTTTTTTTAGTAGTTCTTTTCTCGCACCCATGTAGTTTACATCTCCATAGTCAAAATAGGGGAGCACCATGCCCTTGAAGATTTTTATTGACATTTCTTGTGTCATGTAGTCTCTTAGCTTTGCAAATAGCCACAGTTTGTGGTTTACTTTTTGTATAATTTTATTTATACATAGGTTGTAGTTTAGTTGGCTGTCCAACTCAAGGCCTAGGTATTTGTAATGGTCTACATTTTCTAGTGTTTGGTTTCCTAACTTACAGTGTAGTTTTCTTTCTGGCATTTGTTTATGCGAGAAGAGTACTGTTTTTGATTTGCTTGTGTTGATGGTTATTTTGTTGGACTCACACCACTCATCTAGTTTTAGTAGGAGTTTATTTAGTTTAGTTATTACCTCCTCTTCTGTGGTGACATTTGTGTATATGACTGTGTCATCTGCATATAGTTGGAGGCATTCAGGTTGCAACCATTTTTCAAGATCGTTTATATAGATTATAAAGAGTAGTGGCCCTAACACTGACCCTTGGGGTACACCACATGTGACAGGTTGGTTGTCTGATAGTGTATTGTTTATTTTTGTTTTCTGTTGCCTGTTGTTCAGGTAGCATCTTATCCAATCCATAGTGTTGGATTTTATGCCCATGGTTTTTAGTTTTTCCAGTAGTATTTTGTGGCCTACTGTGTCAAATGCTTTGCTGAAGTCAATGAAGGCGGCTCCAACTAATTGTTTTTGGTTCATTGATGCCATTATGTCATTTGTTAGGTTAGCTATTGTTTTTGATGTGGAGTGCAGTTTCCTGAAGCCCCCTTGTCTTTCGTTTAGTATATCGGTTTTTTCCAGGTGTTCATTGATGTGTCTATGTAACACTTTTTCAATGAGCTTGCCTGGGGTTTGAAGAATTGATATTGGCCTGTAGTTTCCCATGTTTTGTTTGTCTCCACCTTTGTGAATGGGGGTGATGGTTGCCATTTTCCAGGCTGAGATAAAATGCCCCTGCTCAAAGGAGATGTTGAATAGGTCTACTATGGTGGCTGGGATGGCTTGGAGTGCCTCTTTCAGTATTTTGGTTGGTATTTCATCTATTCCACTTGGTTTATTCGTGTCTATGTCATTTATTAATTTTTTTACTTCTATCATGTCTGTTTTGGAGGTCGGGATTTCATTCTCCACAGTTCCTGATCTGTTTTCCCATCTTTTTTTAAATTTTTCTGACAGCTTTTGCCCTATTGTGGCAAAGTGTCTGTTCAGTTTGTTTGCTGCATCTTTGTCTGTGAGCATTGCCCCTTCGTTATCTTGGAAGTTTGTATGCTCTTCTTTGTTATTTTTGGGGAATAATAGGTCACGAGATTGACCTAATTGGTTAACAGACTCACTGTCTAGTAGATGTCCACAGGGATGAATGGGGTAGTAAATTCGCTGATTATTCTGTATATGCTGTCCCAAATCATTAGTTAATGTACCAATCACTAAGTTAGATATATAGAATTAAATGTAGGTAAGTGCTTTGGTTTTGGAAAATATATATTTCATCGGACCATGCAACTTTAAGGACTTGATCATTCAAAGACTCCCTCCACTAGGCTAAGGATAGTTAGATTGTTGGTAATGTTATTACATTCCGATAGGCAATTATTGATTTTACCAGCCTTAAACTCGCTTACTGGAGTCTGCGTTGCAGCCACTACTTGTTCCCTGGGCGGGGGAACGGCTTCTGGGCATTGAAGTCCATCTTGAAGGGTCTGTTCCCTTCATTCCACCCAAACGACTGCCTTTGGCCCCTTCCCCTGGCCTGATAGCCTTAGTTGGTGCCAAACCTGGCTCGTTGTTCAGTTCGATGGCTGCCTGTTCTTTTTATTCGCGTCAGTTGCCTTCTTGTGGCTTAGCGGGGAGCAGTTCCTCCAGCTTAAGCTGTACCAGCTGCTCTAACCGTTCATCTAGGTCAGTCAGGCCAGCCTCCGAGCCCCCCGCCTCCCCAGAATCTCTTTGTTCTGGTGACCTTTGGACCCTTAACTGCGGTGACGGGTCTTCGTCTTCGCTGAGCTCGCGAGGTGCATCCACCTTACTCCGCTTCATAGCCATAGCTGGGAGTCTGTAAGAAACCCAAAACCAAAAGGTTAGGAATCTTTCACGGTGAGTCATGACACTAGCAAAACATAATAATATTATTACCAATTGTGTCTAGTGGTGTTTAATCGGTATTTAAACCGTTTTAACACAGGCGTATGGTTAATTTTGTCAGTCGTAGGTAACCGGTATGGATAACCAACCGAAACCAAACGAGGGGTAGGGGACCAGTGCAGCGGTAGCCTCCCACACTCTCTGTCCAATAAACTTCTCCCACCTGTGGCTTTTGCGGCCAACAAGTTGCGAGAAAATACTACGGGACTCAGAGGTACGCCTAAACAATATTGGGGAATCTTAAAGAGACCCAGAAATAAATCCTAACGATGTAAATGGCTCCTGCCAAACATCTCTCCATTCGGCCATGGGTGGCATTACAAAGAACAATGGATGTATTGTTCTAATGATGTTACGACACATCATAATTAACCAGTAAATCAGTTAATATTCAATTTAAAGTTTTTAAACTTGATGTATGTGAATGCTAACATGAGCTAAACCAATGTATCCTTTCAAAAATGATACTAACCTGTTTGGTTTAGTAGTTATGTAGAAAAACTGCAGGAGCTACTCAACAAACATCTGCTCGTTGTGAGTAGATTATGCTAATTGCTGGATCTGGATGTGCTTCCTTCTCCCTGGGCTATGAGTAGCCAGAGGCGTAGTACCAAGGTAAAATATATATATATATATGTATATGAATATATATATATATATAAATCAGCAGTATTCATATTTGATCATGATGATTGCTTAAAAAACATAGTGAGGCATCGATATGCAAATTTCCACATTTTCACTTTAGCACATTTTAGACATTTAGACATTTTAGACATTTTCTATTCACAATTTCTATACATTATTCCAGAAGCATATACTATTCTGCTAACAATAGAAATTGTAGGAACATTGTAACCATTAATGGTGGTCTTCCCACTGCCCCTAATAAACAAAATAATCCATAAAACAAAATCATGAGCCCTGGAACTAATATACAAATAACCTAGACTGCTCTTTAAGGGGAAAAAACACAAACTCATATAAGCATATTTTGGATACATTTTGTGAGATAGGTTAAATATATGTAGTATTGCTAACATACTTAAAGCTACATAGTCCGATAAAAGTAGACCATTTTCAAAACCAAACCAGTTATCTAGATTTTATCCTATATATCTAACTTAGATACTGATACACTTATTAAGCATTTGTTTCCACATAGAATGAGTCTATTTAATCAAATATGTTACTGCAGAAGACTATGGTGTCAGAGTTGTGGTGTGCTTGCCAAAATTAATTTAGCATGTTTGCCCTTCAAATATTTCAAAGGTTAGCCATTTAAAATAAGTTACTTCAAAGTAAAGTAAGACAGACTATAACAATCAATTTAATATATTTATCTCAGAAAATTACAGAAACTCAAAACCATTTCACTAAAATAGTCTCATTTTCATGAGTGCCATTAGTTGTAGGGTTAATTAAAGCCTAATGTCTGATTTAGTCCACTTAAAGCTGCATAGTCCGATGAAGAATCAAATTTTCAAAACCAAAATAATGATCTAGATTTTACTCTATATATCTAACTTAGATACCAATGCACTTATTAAGCATTTGTTGGCATGCATGCCAAAATTAATTTGGCATATTTGCACTTAAATTTCTCAAAAGCTAACCATTTAAAATAAAAGCTACTTCAAACTAAAGTAAGGTAGATTACAACAATCAATTCAATACATTTATCTCAGAAAATGACGGAAACTCAAAACCATCGGACCATGCAACTTTAATTGCTGCCCTGCATTTAGTGTAGCATCAAGTGTTGTTCCCAGATATTTATAAGAGTGAAGAGTCATTGAGTTCAATACCTCCTATTTGTAGGTGTATTTGCGGAACTTTTGCCTTCCTGGCTTTAGTAACATAGATTACATATTATTTTAATAATTTGATTTCCATAAAGCAACCAGATCAGGAGAAAATGACAGACTGACAAATGCAATTGATCGCAGCGAGCTTATTTGCATTAATCGGTGTTTTTGTCCAATGCTTCCAAAACATTGTGAATAAATAAATTATTTATATATTTATATATATATATAGGTCATTCTCAGAAACTGTGTTCCACATATTTGGTTTCCATGTTACATTGTTAATGAATAAGCATTTTTTTAAGTGGGGGGCAATTTCAATCAAGTTCATTTAAAAAGAAAATACTGAATCAGGGTTCAGTTGATTGAATTACCTTTGAATTTAAGAATTCCAGGTCCAATGAACCATTGTGTTATATCTGATTTTGTGTTAAAACTGGAGCGCGTTAAATCTGGGTTTCATTGTATATATGTAAAAGCAGTGAGTGATACAGCGACACAGGTAAGCCTACCATAGTACGTCGATGAAGCGAGATGATAAGTTTTGCTGTGACCAGTTAAGATGAAATCTATCAAAGCTGAAGATGGCTGATTTAATGATGTAGGAATTCAACCGATCGAGGCCGACCTCGTTGTCCCTCAGAGCCTGGAAGGTGGAAATAATGGCAATGCTTAAGAGCCAATAAAGATATGGACAGACGAGACAAACTGTTTGCTTATTTGTTTGTTATTGTTTTGCATCATAGTAACATCTAAGGTCATAGCAGGGTGAGTACCGACTTGTGACAGTGCACACTCATGGTGGATTAATAGTGCTGCCCCACTTGGAGACCAGGCCACAAGCCCCATGAAACAATATCCCAGTCACATTATCCTGAAAATTGTGATAACCAATCCTTTTACTATCCTATTAATGGAGCGTGCCAGGCTAGGTAGTGACAATTATAAATGTTATAATATAAGTCATTGCTTTGCCTCAGCTGGGATTCGAACTCCCGACTTTCCACATGGAAAGCCTGCGCTCTACTGATTTGCACACTGCTTCTGGTCGAAACAGTCTAGTGATAGTGGGACATCTTACCTGGATATAGATGAAAAGTAACTATAGTGTTTTTTGTTTCCCAGTATTGCCGGAAGGAGAGAACATTTCCATGTACAAAATAAACAACAACAAAACGTGCACACAAACACTTAGTTATCGGTCAAAATTGCCTGCCGTTCCATTAACTTGAATAGCAACTGAATACCCGACTAGATACATGGATAATGATAAATGGATAAGCCCCTTATCGTCTGTAATAATCAATAAGAGGTGCTTGTAATATGCAAGTAGACACGTCGAGCAACTGATTTATTACTTAGTCAGCAAATGATTTTTTTTATTAGTCTGCAATCGATTCATTACTTAGTCAGTCCTTATCTCAACTACTGGTCACATGATCATCTTCTCAGCTGGTTGGCTGATTAGCATACAATACATCTGCCTTCCTTGTTCAGATGGCTACATGCACATAGTATATAGTTCCATGTAGTTCAATGTAATAAGTGGACATGTCGAGCTCTGTACTGCAACTGTTTTATTACTTTGTCAGTCCTACTCTTAGCTACTGGCCACATGATCATCTTATCAGCTGGCTGGCTCATTACAATACATTCTAGTTCTTCCAATGGTTGGGCTCAAACCCACCAATCACCACTCATCCGCTGACAATTTGTGTGCCATTTCCTGACCCAGCATCTCAAACTTCAGTAGAATTGCACTTTCAATTTTGTTATAATTCAAGACACGAGATGGAACTACATAGTATGGGAAATTCATTAGCTCTAAATAAAGAGTACAGGTCAAACACACATATCATGTAGGGATCAGGTCTCTGAAGACCCGGCACTCAACCCTTGGAATTTGAGGCCAATAAAGTAGGGTTGGGTGGGGTGGTGAGAAAAAAGGCGGTGGTGGTCTGGCGTCTGGGTGAGAAGTGCCGGGTAGGCAGGGTTGGAAGTGACGTCGCAGAGGGGTCACAGAGTACAAGCGGTGGCTGCCGGTGCGGTGCCGGTGTCGCCACCTGGAGTTAAAGGAGTGGCCACATATGAATGAAAGGGGGGAGTGGGGTAGTTATGGTTAAAGTGGGGTGGTATAGGGGAGGGGTATCTGTCCCATCTCGGTCCCAAATTACCCACATTGCCAATTCAAGACACGAGGCAGAACTACATAGTATGGGAAATTGATTAGTTCTAAATAAAGAGTACAGGTCAAACACACATATCATATATGGGACTCAACAAAATAAGGTGGAGAGTGGCTGGGTCACGACAGTGAAGGCATCCGCCCGGACGTATTGGTGTATGGCTGCAGATCGCCAATTGCCAATGTCTCTAACTTCCTATAGAGGGGCACCGGTGCGGGCGCAGGCCTGGGCGGCCCCACGTCGAAGACTGTGGAGGGTGTAGTCATCGGCGCGGGGTTGTCCCTGGTGGACCAGGGCGGCCCGCATCGCTACGGTAAGGGTGCGCACCGTCAACGGCCCATGGGCCGGGGTTAGGAAAGCGGGTGCCTGAGGGTTCAAATCAGTGGTCGCTGTGTATCGCTGCCAAGCGCGGACAAGGCAGCATTCGGAGGACGGGATCCGAGGGATCTGTATGATGTCTTCATCGGAGGCAGTCTTGGACGTCTTGGTCGATCGGACCGGGACCGTGAGATGGGTTTTGAAGTCAGATACGTCCGCGCCTCTGATCGTGTGTCCCGGATCACTAGGGCGACCGGTTACCAGCAGGTTTCCCTGACACGAAGTAGAGCACCACCGCACGTAGTTGTTGAACCGTCATCAGGGGCAGCTGGTGGACAACTTGAGTGGAGGCCCGGAACACGCCTCGCTTGATTATCGACACCAAGTGTGTGTCGAAGCTGTTGATTTTTCCGTCGTGGAGGTTGGGGGGTGTGAGTTTGTGGAGTGCTACCACCAAGTTTATAGCCTCAAGCTGATTTATGTTATAGTCGTCGTCCAGGAAGTCGGTCTGGTACTCCTCCGATAGGTAGCCGAGTGGCGAGTCGGCCCCCCCCGCAGCCATCAGCGATGAGTCGCACTCAATGATCCACTCGTGTTTGGGTGAGGGGCAGAAGAGGACGACCCCGTTCGAGGCATGCGCATAGTGAGGAACCATGTGATGTCCTTCGTCATGTGCCTGAGCGTATCGAGAATCCAATTCAGGAACCAGCTGGCCAGTCGGATGCACTTGGCTATGTGTTGCAGGCATCCGACCAGGCGCTGCAGGTCTTTCTTAGATGCTCGGGAGCCAGGCGTCGACTTCCCGCATTCTTCAATCACCTCGACCAGCTTGTACATGGGTATGCGCACGGTCATGTCGTTTGTGTCAACACTGAATCCAAGCCAGTCGAGGCTCTGTGTTGGGGGAACACATTTGGGAGGAGAGAGGGCGAGGCCAAGGTCGGCCGCCAGCTTGATGGCCTCGACATAGGCCTTGACTGCATCTTCCTCGGATGCCAAAGTCATCCAGGGAGCACAGTACGTAGTGTCCTTTGTGGCGCAACAGGTACACTACCGCGTTGGTGGCGCGGGCGCAGGCCATGGAAGAGGTACAGCAGCCGAATGGTGGGGCAATGTCATAGTATGTGTTGCCGTCAATCGTGATCCCCAGCAGTGGGACGGGCAGGGGGCATGTTCGTAACTGTCAGTATGCTCTGGCTAAGTCGATTGACCAAAGGTAGGCGCCTTGGCCGAGGCGGGTGACCTCGTCTGTAAGGTCGGCAATGTTAGGGAGAGTGTAGGTGACAGGCCTGCCTTGATAATACCCTTTCCGGGTACTGGAATTAAGGCTTGCCCCCCTCCGGTAGCGTAAGTTGATGATGACGGCGCTCGTTGGTGTGTTTCTTTGCGCGGGTCATCTTGTGGCTCGTCTGCGCCATAGGGGCAAAGGGTGGCTCGACGAAGGGGCTCAGGAGGGCACCTTGCCCCGCCTCGCTCCGGACATACCTTCATACCCAGTTGAGGTGTGCGTGGTCCTCACGGTGGTTGGCGGTCGAGGGGACGGGCGGGCCTTCAGCGGTATAGTCGGCCGGCCACCCGTACTCAAGAAAGTCGACCAGCTGATCGTCATGATAGTCGACCAGGAGAGCCCTCCAGCGGTCGATGTGGAGATCCGATGGTACAGGCACGCATGCAACTATATGGTTAGGTAGGCCCATCCTTCTAACCTCATCATAGATGTGCCTATACACGTCATTCTTCCATACAGTTGGCACGGATGTCAGCCAGATCCTGTTGAGGGTCTGTTTGTATGATAAGGGGGTGTGGGGGAGGTTGTAGGGGGGTTGGGTGCCATTATCTTCGCCTATGTCTTCAATGTCCTCCAAGGCGTGTGCACGCTCATCGTATATGAGGAGGGCGTCGGGTGGTTCCGTCGCGTCGTGGTCGTCTTCCGCTTGTCGGACGGATGTCGGAGGCCGACTGTAAGGTTGGATGAATGCAACCATGGTGCTGGTCGGCTCATAACGGACGACAACCGACGTGCTACCCGCAGGAGTGTGTTGAGGGGTGGGTGTGGGGAGGGCTTGTGGGGGTGGGGTTGTGGGTGAGGGTGGTGGGAGTGTGTGTGGGTTGGGGGCTCGGTCGGTGGGGAGGGGTGGTGATGGTGTGGGGTGCGTGTGAGTCCCGGTCGTTGCTTGGTGAATCGGGGGGAGGGGGGAGGTTAGAGGACAGGGGGGGGGGGGGGGGGGGGGGGGGGGCAGTGGCTGGCAGCTTATTCCGGTCGGGGACTGTCTGTCAGATCCGGGTCTGACGTGGCCGGCTTGGGTATATGGGTCGTGGCTGCTCTGGAGTCTCAGCGATGCATGTCGGTGCCACTATCGGTTTCTGGCGGGGCAGTGTCGGTTATCGCCACAGGGGGGCACTCGCCCAAGTCTGGGATTCCGGGTGTTTTGGTCGTTCCTGGGAGTGTTCGTTGGCAGCGGCGTCTGTGTGTGTGCCAGCATTTATGTTTGTTGTTTTACGTCCTAGCAACATCCAAGGTCATATCAGGATGGGTAATGACTTGTGACAGTACGTAATCATGGTGACTTTATAGTGCTCTCCCGCTGGGAAACCAGGCCGCCGGCACCATGACCTGGTATCCCACTCAGTCACATTATCCTGACACTGAGCACACCAGTCCTTGCCCTGTCCTAATAATGTCAAGCGCCTGGCTAGGAAGCGACAAATATAAATTGTTAAGTCATTGGTTTGACTCGACCAGGGTTCGAACCCACGACCAACCAGCATGGGAGACGGACGCTCTAACTCATTAGGGCATCCTGTCTGCATAATGGCCATTAGTGTCACCGATGGTGGGGGGTGGTCGTTCCGTGGCGACATCTGAGGTGGCGTGGTGCTTGTAACACCGGGTTGGTCGTTAGGGGGCGGTGACGGTTGGGGGGGTGAGCTGCTGACGTCCATTGGTTGACCGGTGGGTGTGAATGGGTGGTGCGCGTCCCCACGTGGTGTGCCGTTGGTGGGAAAGTTGGTTGGTGCCGCGTCGGTTTGAGTTGGGTCTCGGCCGCTACCCGTCCTGATATTCCCTGGGCTCCATTTTCGCAGGGGATTTTGCGCCCACCAAGTCACGGATACCAGTGTCAGCGCCGTTCTTCTGTGTGTTGTGCTGTTGTCTTCTGTGGCGTTGTTCCCAGCCTGACCCTGGCTGCCTATGGAAAATCCGACCTCGATGTCTCGGGTGCCGCTGCCTTCCGTTCGATCTGCCGCTTTTTGTTGTTGTAGTCTTGTTCTTTATGTGGGTTAGCCTTTTTGTACTTATTTGCACACCATGCGCACACGTGCGCAAACCTATCACTGCCTATACCGTGGGAACTGCTGAAACCACAGTCCGTGCCGCAGTTCCATCTGTGCCATGGACGGCCGTCTATTCCATGTTAAATTCCGGTCCCTTATACGTCGTAGTGGTGTTCGCGGCCGGTCCGATAGTGCTGGCTCCGTGTAGGTTGGTCAGATCGGGCCGATCTTTTCTCCTCCTCCTTATGGATGCCCGATAGGCACGCTCCCCATTCTTTGATCGCCTGTTCAGCATGCCAGCCCCTAAGGAGGCGACCTTCGTCAATCATGGCGAACATTTTCTCCGACCAAGCCAGACATGTGTCCCACTGCCATTCCACCGCCATCTCGAACATCTGGTCCTGGTGCTCCAGCATGGGTTTCACCCAGGATTGCGGCACTCTCAGGTCTTTGCGCATGCGGGAGAGTGCCACCAAATACTCGTGCCAGTTACTCTCGCCCAAGCCCACTTTTCCTTCACTCTCATCGCGTATGACGTATGTGTGTGGTATCAAGTGACTCCTACCTCGCTTATTGGATCTCCCGTCGGCATTGGAGTCAATGATTGCCTCCACCATGTCCCGGTGGCGCGAGTCATCATCGCTAGATGAGGATGATATCGCGCGTCGCGTTCCCCTGCTCCTCCTGCGTCTGCTCCGCTCGTCTGAGGTGGATCTGTCACAGTGTGTCCTGCCATTACGGTGCTTGCGGCGCCGGGAGTCGGTGGACCTAGGTCGTGTTGAGCGGCCACGTGATGTCAGTGGTGATTGCGGTGAGTCCGGATCAGTTCGTCTCCTCCGTTTCGGGGTGGACCTGTCATTGGAGGAGTCGCTCTTAGAGTGCTTGCTGCCTTTAGCCGACTCCAGTGCCTTCACCCGTTTGGACGTGTCTTTTGCGAACTGGGCCTGCTGTGTTATGGAGTCAGTCACAGCCTGGCGCAAGAGGGAGAGCTGCACCACCGTGGACCCATCTTCGCTGCTGGTGTTGTCGTCATTTATGGCTGGCGTGGTGGCCGTTTTTGCTACTACAGAGCATGGTCGGCCACATTGCCATGGTGTGCATGTGGCAGTGGCGTCTTTGGTGGCAGCTGGGGTTGCGCCCACTATGGTGTGTCGGGTGGTCTTGCGGGGCGGCATTGTGTGTGTGTGGTTCGTTGGAGAACAGGCAGGGAGAGGCGAGAAAAAGAGTTGGTGGTGGTCCGGCATCTGGGTGAGAAGTGCCGATGGGGCAGAGGCAGGGGTGGAAGTGACATCAGAGAGGGGTCACCGGGTACAAGCGGCAGCTGCCGGCGCCGGTGTCGCCACCTGGAGTTAAAGGAGTAGCTGCCTATGAATGAAAGCGGGGAGGGGGGAACTTATGGTTAAAGCGGGGGTCGTATAGGGGAGGGGTATCTGTCCCGCCTCGGTCCCAAATTACCCACATTGCCGAAGCAATATGACCAATGCCAAGCTCATCATCCTTGACTCCATTAATCCATTTGTATTACTCATCAATCTCAAGAGTCTTAATATGGGTCGTTCTTTGAAACTGGGTACCACATATCTGGTATCCGTGTTATGTAGAACATAATAAATTCTTTCTTTTTTTAATAGCAAGTCAAATAATTATTGTTGCCTTTTGTGAGTATGAGTATGTTGTGAGTATGAGTATGTTATCAATACTATATGCAATACTATATGCAAACGCATCAAAAGTATGTTTATACAATTTTGTGCTGAAGTGAAAATTGAAATTTTACACATTTACACTTTTATACTAAAATTTACACAAACTTGTTTTTTTTCTTGTAAGACATCATTTTGTTTGCTTAACTGTAATCAACGAAATCTAGTTTGAATGCGTTGTGTATGTTAAAAATGGTGTTATGGATGTGTCACTTTTGTGTGTTTAAGTTCCATGTTACATATTTTCCTCTTGTTATACATTATAAGATCAAAATCAAAAAGTAAAATGTTTTTTTTCAACTCTGACAGATACACAGCGTGCAGAGCTTCATATGAAAATAGATTCTAATAGTGTTGGGAATGTTTTCTGCTATTATTTGGGATGGTTTCTGTTTTCGCTTCCATGTCACAAAAGTGGCACCCGGCTTCAGAGAACGACCCATATACATACTATGGTTATAACTTACCTTTAGAATACGTATGCATTGCTTGCGACATTGATTCCCTTGGTCAATAGTTGTCAGCTTCTTTTTTTCTTCAAGTGAATAGGATTGTCTCCATGCAGTGTTGAAGTATTCGGAATATGGGCTGGTTTCATCCTCCTTGAATGGCTTAGCCACATAGTATTTACCGTTAATTTCGAAGCAAGGAACCATATCAACCTGGTAGAACAGGTTAGCTGTGGTCACATCCATCTGTACTGCAGCAGAATGTTCACGCAAAAGTATGCTGTTCTTAAGGTCAGGTGAATTATTAAGCACACCTTGCAATTTCCCGAAGAAATATGAAACTGCCTTCTTAGATGCAATGTCACCTGAATGATTAAGCATTTTCGATAATGACCCACTACCAGAAGTATGAGGTATTAAATCGAAGTAGAGTGGTTTCCCTTTAATATTCTTCGCAGTGATATTCTTCCCACCTGCCAATATCACCATGACATCAAATTCAAGTTCGCTTGATGGTACTTTAATGCCTTCATAAATGCTTCCTGTGTATTCAAATCTCAGAGCTACCTCTTTTTCCTGCAATCTCTCGCGGAAAGTTGCCATAGTCTTCTCAAAATGTTGTTGGGCTGTGCCTATTTGGACTCTTGGGTATGCCGCATTTGTCTTATGGAATTCCAATAAGGCTTCCTGGAGTCTGCGTTCTGAATGCCATGCCTGCCTCGGAGTATCCATGTTCACGACCTACGCAAAAAATAATATATATATATATATAAGTAGAAACACAAAAAGTAGCATCAGAAAGAAAGAAAACAAATTACAGTGAAACCTCTCTACCCGACCACCTCCACATATCGACCACTCCCCTATATCGATCACTTTATTTGGGTCCCAACAATACCATTGTAAGGATATTCTAGCTCCCTAAACCGACCACCTCTCTAAATGGACCACTTAAAGTCAGTCCCATGGTCGGTCGATTTAGAGAGGTTTCACTGCATGTGACAAGAGTGTGACAAAAACTTGAGTGTGACAAAGCACTTGAATTCAATGACAACAACATTTTCTGCCCATTCGCAGTGCAGGGAGATGAAACAGTTCCAGTTTTGATTCAATTTTAACCTCATTAATTTCCCTTGAGCGTAAGAAGGTAATTTGTCCTTAGTAATATCCCAAATTGTCTGTTCCTCCAAAAGAATATTGTGTCTTGACATGAAGTGCATCTCAAGTTCTCAACTCGCTGTAGGTTGCTTGTCCAATCCTTTCAAAGAATTGCGAATAAATAAATGAACTAATAATATATTATACATATATACATTTTTACCTCGGGCCACACCCACCAGGGCCGTATTCGATTAACATGACCCGGGAGACTCGAGTCACCCGAGTTGCTAGAATTTCAAATCGAACACCGCGAGTGGAGTCGACAAATACACATGTCATCTGCAAAAAGTCCTGACCCCAGTAGCCCACCTCTTGGCTGGGGTTGGCCAACAGCGATGACGTCACATTTGTGCTGTACCATCCTGTAGCAGTGTAAAATATTCCAATAATCGGCAGAGGGGGGAAATGGAAATCCTCTATTATTATTTTGTGTGGCCGGCCAAGAGTGTGTGTATATATGTATATTGTG
>CM059187.1:148614200-148658453 GCA_030323885.1 Branchipolynoe longqiensis
TATTACTTATTGTATTTATTATTGTTGTACGACCATTATATACATATATTCAGAGTCGCGCACCCACCCCACTATGGGGCGCGCGATTGGGGCGCCAAATGTTTGGTGCGGAATCAATGCAAACCTCAGTCATTCCGATATCAATTTTCTTTTTAGGTAGGGCATATATATAGTCCCAGCCAGAGAACTAATAAAGAACTCAGCCCAACTCTGCTCTTGTCTATACTTTATTTGCCTAGGGTTTATGTTCATATATAATAGGTACTGTTAATATAGTGAACCTTGTCAATGTTATTATTGACATGTTTATTTATCGAAGGTACTTTGTTATTATATTGTTGTGAACATAGTAATGTTCAGCACTGTCATTGGTATTATTGACATGTATATTTTTCCAAACTACTCTGTTATTATATTGCTGTGAACATATTAATGTTCAGGAATGTCATTGGTCTTATACAGTTTATTAATCCCAGATATTGTAAATATGTTGCTGGATAAATTGTGGACGAGACAGGCATTGAGTGTGATTGGGTGTTTCTTCATAAATAAGATTCTCATCATGTGTATATATGATCTAAATATTAATCAAATGTTTATATTCATAAAATCTGTGTGTTTTGTTACGAGTAGTGACCTTTTAGAATTATCACAGTCTTCTTCTGGTGGCCTTAAAAGTACATCCACAGATAAAAACACGGTCCATTAAGAAATGTAGCAAAGCCTTATTGAGTACAACTAGCTCTTCTTCTGCTGGCCTTAGTAAAACATGGCCCTTTAGGAAATATTTTAAATTCTTATATTGGCTCTTCTTCTGGATTGGTAAAGGTTCATCAACAGATAACATGGCACTTTAAGATATATTTCAAATTATTATACTACCTCTTCTGGCCTTAGTAAACGTTCATAAACACAACATATTGGCCCCTATAAGTTCTATATTATTATATTAAAGAGTTCTATATTATTATTTTAAAGAGTTCTATATTATTATATTAAAGAGTTCTATATTATTATAATAAAGAGTTCTATGTTATTATATTAAAGAGTTCTATATTATTATATTAAAGAGGTCTATATTATTATATTAAACAGTGCTCGTCTATATTAGATCATATCTGTTTGCCAAGGCACAGCACATATGTTGTTGTAGTAGTGCTTCAAATACACCCGCTGTTGCTTGGCTTCCCTGGAGGGAGGTGTGGGCCTCTTGTGTCCCTCACATCTGCTAGAACACTGTTGTCTCTCCAAGCACCAGATATGATAGTGTGGTCCTCTCCCTCAATATCCAAAGCTGCATTCTGAAGCCCAGGATACTTGACCCGCATCAGGTTATGGAGACTAACACAGGCCAATACACTGTCTGTCTCCTGTTGAAGAGTAGTCAGGAGGCAGCGGAATCTGTGGGTGATTATCGCGAAAGCATTTTCCACAATGCATCTGGCTCGAGAACATCGGTAGTTGAATATTTGTTCAGCCACTCGCGAAGTGCAAAGGCATCATCTCCTACCAGGAAGTAAGGCATAGGGCGATCATCACTGGGAAGTGCACTGTCTTTTAACGATGGCTTAAGAATCGAGTCATTGAAGACAGCAGAGCCAGACGCAGACCCATTCGCACCAACAACCACCCACAGAACCTTGTAGTCTGCGTCAATGACGGCCAACAATATGATGGCGAAAAAGCCTTTGTAGTTGTAATGCACAGACGCAGAATCCTTTGGCCGCTTAATGGCTATGTGTTTCCCGTCAATGACCCCAACAGTGTGGTGAAAGTTCCAGCGCATCCCAAAGTTGGCGGCTAATTCACACCAGCCAGCTTGACACTTAGGAAAAGATGGCAAGTCTTTATACTCTTCAATTATGGCTTCACACACTTCGCGAACAAAGAGGGAAATTTTGTTGTGTGCAACTCTGAAGGAGAAGGCCAGGCTGTGGTAACTGTTCCCAGGGAAATGAAGAGTGATGGCCAACTTTAGTCCGGGGCTCAACACCTTGCGCATGACCGTGTCCTTCTTGTCGAGCCTCGGGGTCACTCTCTGCAACATCTCGTAGAACATGGTTGGCTCCATCCGAAGGTAGCTGCACAAATCTCCATATGACTCCACCTCTAGCTCAGCCATGAGATTTTCATATTCACCAAACGCAAGCCTTCTGGATATCCATGGGTGCACCAGACCCTTCTCTGTCGCCTCCTTCTTATTCTCAGATGTAGCAGACAAAGAAGTGCAGCACATGCATCTTGTCGTTGTAATCTCCAGAGCCTCAATGCAGCCTGGCCAGCCATGACTACAGCCACCGAGCAGAAAGATCCAAGCACTCCAGCCTCGACCCAGTCAACGATGAAGAAGACGAAGGGTGTACTCTCAACCACAGTTGATGAAGAAGATGAAGGATGTATTCTCAATGAGGCAGTCGATGATGCGGAAGAGCCATGATGTATTCTGAAGCCTTTTCCTTCAGTGTGGATGGCGTGTGTACCCCCCGGACGACTAGATGCAAGTGAAACACATGCATCCTGACACTTGGCATTTATAAACTGACAAAGTGGTCGCCGCCCTGGCAGCGCCAGGTCGGTGCCAGGTTGGTGCCAGGTTGCCAAGACGGCGCCAGGACAGCAACGAACATAGCAGTTGGCTCCGACCTGGCGCTGTCTTGATGCCGCCCTGTCGCCGCCAACTTGGCACCGACAGCATTTTTGAACCAATGTTTTGAATAGGACACTGGGTGGTTGGTGACCATTTGGTCATAAGGAGGTTGGTGGCGAACGCTGGCTCTTGTGTGACTGGAGTATTAGGAACCTGCCCTGGAGACATAATACTTGTCGATTCTGATCCAGGCGCTCGGCATTAGTAGGATAGGGCAGGGACTGGTTGGCTCAGTGTCAGGATAATGTGACTGAGTGGGATATCAGGATGGTGCCAGCGGCCTGGTTTCCCAAGTGATTTCTCTTCCAGCTTACCTGGAGCAGATTTTTGAATAATTACTTATCTGAGACTGGTGTGTGGTCAGGATAGACCAAGGGAGTCAGGTGACCAGACATTCCCCAGCCAGCCAATCAGACACTCCCCACAGTCTGGGTGGGTGGCCACCCCCTGTAGGGGCTGTCACTCAAACCAGCTGCAGGTGGTGCACTCTATACATATGCAGATTAGGCAGGTGGGTCGGTCCAGTGGTCATGGGTGGACAGGATGTTGTATACAGTTACAGATATGTATATAGATATATATATCAAAATTGTCCTTTTCCTCCAATTGTATTCTTTATGAACACATAGAGAAACATTTCAATAATCGTGTACTGTCTCTTTTATAGGAAATCTCTTCATTACCTACCTCCAAGCAGCCTGTATAACATATATTTCACATCACTCAGTATCATGTACAATGGGAATGGGATTCTATTGCTGTTAGTTTACATAACCTGGTTCCCACTCCGTCGTCCAAGAATAATAATTCTCTCTGCCAATATATAATTCTTAACCAAAAATCCGTATATTTTTACAAGATGTCATGAGCATGCTCAAGACTCCAGATCTCGAATCCAATCAGATACTACCTTACAAATGCTTGTTGGGCACAATAGTTCAACCAATGAGAGCCTTGCTCTTAATTGGCTGCGAGTCTTGCTTTCTTATTTACTTACTGGCTTTCACCTAGTCGGGTTCGAGTTCCCATATTTTCCGATAGGTGCAGTCTGTGTGCCTCCACAAGGGTCCTGCACACAGGTCGCTGGGGGCACTTAGTGGCAAATTGCTGAACTAATACTTTTGTAGGCAGAGTACTGTTCAAAATGATTCAAACACAACGTTTTTTGGACTATCTATGACCACTGCACACATATGCTTAAATTAGGAGCTATGATAGATGAACATTCATAACTAATAATATGAATAAGCAATGCTTAGGACCGACCCCCCGATATAACTACAGCAAAGTATTTTATTATTGTGCGTGTATTCTTTTACTCCACTCACGGTGTTCGATTTGAAATTCTAGCAACCCGGGTGACCCGAATCGCGGTTGTAATAATCGAATACAGCCGTTGTTTCCATGGAATAAACTATTAATATTGTATTTGTGCATCCATTTTTATGCCAAATTGTTCTTCATTTCTTTTAATTTTGAATAAAATTGTTAAGGCGTTAAGCCAATCGCTGTCATCCACCCTGTTTGGTGTGTAGCAAAGCTCGACAAGCGATTTCCGTTTCCGTTTGCTGGATTTTGAATATTCTGTTATTCAACAGGAGTTTACAAATGGCGGCGCCCATACAGGGCTATTTCCGTTTCCTGGATTTTGGTGATTTCATTTCCCACCTCTATGAAAACACAGGTATTGCTGATATGGTGCATATTTTGTACACGTGTTAGTCCTTAGCTTCCCCGTGGGTGGGTCAGTATGAATAAGCTATGCTTAGGACCGACCCCCCCCCCCCCGATATAAATACAGCAAAGTATTTTATGATTGCTCGTGTATTTTTTTACTCCACTCTCGGTGTTCGATTTGAAATTCTAGCAATTCGGGTGATCCGAGTCGCGGACGTGATAATCGAATACGGCCGTCATTTGCGCAGAATAATAATAATAATATTTCATTTGTGCATCCATTTTTGTGTCAAATTGTTCTTTATTTCTATTAATTTTGAATAAAATACAAGTTTTGAACTGCGCATATTCACAAATTCTATGGCAGCGGGCATTTGTTTGGATGTATTATTAACCAATAGCTGACCCCGAATACCATCAATTGGGCCTATGGACTTAATGCCTTGACTGCTCCGCTGCAGAGTAGCGCGGAGGAACGCGTACACTGATCCCAGTGATGTCATCTGTAGCGAGGGACCAGTGTAGTTGTTCCGCGACTTGGCTTGTGCTACTCTGCGGCGACACATCATTAAGGCGTTAGGCCAATCGCTGTCGTCCACCTAGATCAAAGATTCACCCGGTACTTGTAGTACACAGGTGAAGACCAACCTTGTGGGACCAACCTTGTGGGCGAAAATAGCGTTAATATGGAATAAGAAGTAGAATGCCTGGCACCAGTGTCAAATGGTTACTTATATCAGAACAGAGTTGGTGAAATGGGAGAGAATGCAAAAAGACAAGATGGCGGCCAGAGAACGCCGTCGATTTCACTTTTAAATTGCATTCAAGTATATGTTTTATTATATTTTCCAACTCAAAAGTAGCGGGTAGACATGAAGACATATACAAAGAATAAATGTTGCTTCTTAGATTTTGAAATTAGCCTCTCATAAAGACTCATTTGATTAGCCCGATTTTTCGACCGTTTTTATATAAGGCTGGTTTTCACCCCTGTACTGGAAGTATGGGGTGAATCTTTTATCTATCGTCCACCTTGCTGCGCACCGAAGTTTGATGAGCGATTTCCGTTTCCGTTTGCTGGATTTTAATTATTTTGGAGAAGGGTCCACAGAGACGAAAGGACGAAAAACGAGTTCCCACTGGGTAATATCGAGCATATCCTTGCAGGAAGAGTTTCCCATTCATTAAGTAGTGATATTGTGTGATTTAAACAGAAATCAATGTAGATCAATTTCAAATATACTTCAAACAATTTAATCTGTGCAAAAGAGACATAAATATGTGATAATGTCTGAAAAATAAACACTGCTAGCTCTGTGGAGGTCTAGCCTGGTCCCCTGGCATTCATTTGCATGGGCAGAGGCACAGGAGTTTTCATCTATTATCACTCACTTTCCAACCTGGTCCCCTAGCCTTTGTACCGGAAACAAGTTTAAACGAGCTGAAACGAGTTCAACCCCGGCTGGTTGGGTCGCACCGTGGCTAGTTGGGTCGCTCCGTTTAGCGCTGAATATGCTTATGTTATTTTGTTATTCAACACGAAATACAAATGGCGGCGCCCATAGAGGCCTATTTCCGTTACTGGTTGCCGGTTTTGTGGAAAATCCTCTGAGTGTGGGTATTGTTTATGTATATATATACGCGTGTTAGTCCTTAGCCTCCCAGTGGGTGGGTCGGTAATATTTCATTTGTGCATCCATGTTTATGCCAAATTGTTCTTTATTTCTTTTAATTTTGATTAAAAATCAAAGTTTTGAACTGCGCGTATCGGCAAAGTCTGTCAGCGGGCATTTGTTTTGATATACGAGTATATTATTAACAATCGTTGACCCCGAATAACATAAATACGTGACAGCCTCGCCGCAGTACATCGACGAGCGATTTCCGTTTCCGTTTGCTGGATTTTGATTATTCTGTTATTTCACCATAAGCACTCCAACACAAAGAACACCACCAGGGTGTCAGACTTTGCTTCCACTCTCGATATCGAGCTCGCCGCCATTCACTTGGCCCTCGAAGACCTCCACAACTCAAGTGCCATCATCATTACCGACTCTTTGAATGCCATCAAAGAGATCGCCCACCCAAATGCCAGACACTCCCTTGCCGACGCAATCCATATTAAAATCTTCACCAGACATCAGGCACACCTCAAAACAGTCCTGCTATGGGTCCCCTCGCATATAGGACTGTATGGTAATGACCAGGCCGACTATGCCGCTCTAGCCGGTGCCAACCGAGCAGACGTAGAGACAGCCATCCTTCCATCCATCACCAAACTGGCCGCCGCCGCTTCTCGAGCCACCACCAAACTCTGGGAACGAGCCACACAGAAGGAACAAGTACGGAACCCTTATTCAATAAGCTGGCTCTGGTACACCCTGGTCAGAACGAACATCCCCCATCCAGTCGGCCTTCCTGCTTCTACACAAGTCGCCATCAACCGCTTCAGGACTGGCTACCGCCGTTGGATTGATGTCCCCAACCTCCAGCGCTGTCCCTGCGGAACTAATATCTTTAATGTGGCCCACATACTCGCCTCATGTGGCGCCATCGACAGATCTGCCATCAGCGACTTCATGGAGGATGCTGACCGCCAACTCAGCGACAATAGGGCCGCTCTGGCTATCCTCTCCAGGATTTCCAAGTCATCCTGGAACGCACTTGCGCGCTTCTACCGCCAGAATGCAGACATCATCAACACTGTCGGTCGCCCAGTTCATGACATCGGGGACTAGCAGGCCCCACCTCATCGCCATAGCTGACTTGGTGCCACTACTAACTAACCACTAATTTTCACTGCAACAAACAGGTAACCCCACCCTCTGCCTAACTAATCCTCCTCACTTCACTTCTTCCTCTGGCCTTGGCCGGACTTACGGTGCATACCGGTGAATCTGGAGGGACTGAAGTTTGGATCCTGGTCGAGTCAAACCAATGACTTATAAAATGGGTACCTGTTGCTGCTAGGCGCTTGGCGTTATGAAATCAGGACAGGGACTGGGCGCACAGTGTCAGGATAATGTGACTGTGTGGGACATCGGGTCATGGCGCCGGCGGCCTGATTTCCCAGTGGGGCAGCACTATAAAGTCGCCATGAGTGCGCGCTGTTACAAGTCGGTGCACATCCTTGTATGGCCTAGGGTCTTACGGGGGTGTAAAACTACACCAACCACCCAGCCTCCCCCGGCCCTCTCAGAGGACTGTGGTTGGACTCTTAGGCTGCCTTGTTCTTCCTCCGCCCCCTCCCCCCTGCCCCTCAATTCCTCTGATCACTACACACCGGAACCCAACTCCCGACCACATGGGACTGCTTTCAGCGGTGCCCATTCAGTGCTGCAGATTTGCAGCCTTCAGCGCACCAATGCGACTGAAAACTCCCCAAAACAACAACAACAACAACCATAAGCATATTCAGCGCTAAACGGAGCGACCCAACTAGCCACGGTGCGACCCAACCAGCCATGATTGAACTTGTTTCAGCTCGTTTAAACTTGTTTCCGGTACAAAGGCTAGGGGACCAGGTTGGAAAGTGAGGGATAATAGATGAAAACCCCTGTGCCTCTGCCCGAGAAGGGTCCACAGCGACGAAAGGATGAAAAACGAGTTCCCACTGGGTAATATCGAGCACACCCTTGCAGGATGAGTTTCCCATTCATTAAGTAGTGATATTGTGTGATTTAAACAGAAATCAATGTAGATCAATTTCAAATATACTTCAAACAATTTAATCTGTGCAAAAGATACATAAATATGTGATAATGTCTGGACAAACAACAACAACAACATAGTCAAATAATATTTGACTACACTGCTAGCTCTGTGGAGGTCTAGCCTGGTCCCCTGGCATTTATTTGCTCATGCAGAGGCATAGGAGTTTTCATCTATTATCGCTCAGTTTCCAACCTGGTCCCCTCGCCTTTGTACCGGAAACAAGTTTAAACGAGCTCAAACGAGTTCAACCATGGCTGGTTGGGTCGCACCGTGGCTGGTTGGGTGGCTCCGTAGAGCGCTGAATATGCTTATGCTCTGCCCATGCAAATGAATGCCAGGGGACCAGGCTAGACCTCCACAGAGCTAGCAGTGCAGTCAAATATTATTTGTCTAGTTTATTTCGTTTATTTTTCAGACATTATCATATATTTATGTATCTTTTCCACAGATTAAATTGTTTGAAGTATATTTGAAATTGATCTACATTGATTTCTGTTTAAATCACGCAATATCACTACTTAACGAATGGGAAACTCATCCTGCAAGGGTATGTTCGATATTACCCAGTGGGAACTCGTTTTTCATCCTTTCGTCGCTGTGGACCCTTCTCTATTCAACACAAGTTTACAAATAGCGGCGCCCATAGAGGGCTATTTCCGTTTCCGCTTGCTGGATTTGGCTGATTTCATTTCCCACCTCTATGAATACAGGTATTGTTTATGTATATATATATGTACACGTGTTAGTCCTTAGCCTTCCCATGGGTGGGTCGGTATTAATATTGCATTTGTGCATCCATGTTTATGCCAAATTGTTCTTTATTTCTTTTAATTTTGAACTGCGCATATCAGCAAATTCTATAGCAGCGGGCATTTGTTTTGATATATTATTAACCAATAGACGACATCACGGTTCCAGCGGCGTGGTGCATTGTGGTATGCATCAGAGCAAAACAAAGCCACGAGAAGCACATGGCAGATGCTAATACACTGGGTGCAGCTATGAAATGTGTTAGTTTCAGCTCCTCTCAGCTCTTGTTTGAAATATAGAATACCAACTAAAAATATATATATAATAAATTAAGATATTAATCTTTTATCCAGCATTGCATTTACATCAATATAACCAGCACATCTTATGCCATGTGCATTTAGATTTAGACAACACTCAGACTAGTGTTAGAGCCATAGCCAGAGTCAGTTTTATTTATTTTATTCATGTTTGTATTTATTTTCTATGGTTTATGGAGAGTTGTGTCTTAAACATATTCATTATATTATTATATTGCATCCTTCCATCCATGTTTATGCCAAATTGTTATGTATTTCTATTTATTTTGAATAAAATGCCAGTTTTGCCCTACGCGTATCAGCAAACTCAATGGGCGTACGCCTTTGCTTTGTTCCCAACGCCGTTTTCAGCGCATGCGCAGTCGGAACCGTGATGTAGTCTATTGCTGCAGCCTCGCTGCAGAGTAGCGCAGAGGAACAGGTACACTGATCCCAGTGACGTCATCGCACCATATATGGAAGATCTGTAGCGAGGGACCAGTGTAGTTGTTCCTTGATTCGGTGTGCGGTACTCTGCGGCGGCGCATTGTCAAGGCATTAGCCATAGTCTATTATTAACCAATCGCTGTCGTCCACCCTGCTTGCTGTGTACGGAAGTTTGACTAGCGATTTCCGTTTCCGTTTGCTGGATTTGGATTATTCTGTTATTCACATAAGCATATTCAGCGCTAAACGGAGCGACCCAACTAGCCACGGTGCGACCCAACCAGCCATGATTGAACTACATTGATTTCTGTTTAAATCACACAATATCACTACTTAATGAATGGGAAACTCATCCTGCAAGGGTATGCTCGATATTACCCAGTGGGAACTCGTTTTTCATCCTTTCGTCGCTGTGGACCCTTCTCGTTATTCAACATGAGTTTACAAATGGCAGTGCCCATACAGGGCTATTTCCGTTTCCGATTGATGGATTTTGGTGAATTCATTTCCAAACTCTATGAATACAGGTATTGTTTATGTATATAATGTACATGTGTTTGTCCTTAGCCTCCCCAGTGGGTGGGTTGGTATCATCTTATATAATTTATTCATCATAATATGAATAAGCAATGCTTAGGACCGACCCACCGATATAACTACAGCAAAGTATTTTATGATTTTTTTTTACTCCACTCGCGGTGTTTGATTTTAAATTCTATCAATTCGGGTGACCCGAATACGGCCGTCGTTTCCGCGAAGTAAACTATTAATATTTCATTTGTGCACCTATGTCTATGCCAAATTGCTATTTATTTCTTTTAATTTTGAATAAAATCTAAGTTTTCAACTGCACGTATCGGCAAATTCTATGCCAGCGGGCATTTGTTTTGATATATTATTAACCAATAGCTGACCCCGAATACCGTCAATTGGGCCTATGGACTTAATGCCTTGACAGGGCCGCTGCAGAGTAGCACGGAGGAACACATACACTGGTCCCAGTGACGTCATCACACCATATATGGAAGCTCTGTAGCGAGGGACCAGTGTCGGTGTTCCGCGACTTGGCTTGTGCTACTCTTGCGGGTTAGGCTTGTTCTCAGCTGCCAGGTTAGAAAGAAGAGGCCAAGTGGCAGCACCAGGCGAGGAAGAAGGCCTAACCAGTCGCTTGAGTAGCTGAGTGCCATTAGTTGTGTAGTGTCATTTGGTATCAATTACGGACATAGTTTGTATTGGGTTTACGGATAATTATACTTGTATAATTGCTTATACAGCATGTATATATAGTCAGTATATACTCATATATACCAGTGTACGCACCGACGGGGTGCCTTCCCCTCCCGGGTTAATAGACTAGTTTGTCATTCCGACTCCACAAGCACTGAAAATGGTGCTGAGTGCAAAGCAAAGGCGTCCGACCATTCAGTTTGCTGATACGCGTAGGCCAAAACTTTGATTTTATTCAAAATTAATAGGAATACAGAAGAATTTGGCACAAACATGCATGCATGCATGTAATATAATAATATAATGAATATGTTTAGGAGACAACTCTCCATAAATAAGCATTTTGAGCTAAGAAACATACAATTTCAGTCACTTTACAGGCTGATGTTTACATCACCATCAGTAATTCTTGTTCTAAATATTAAAATTTCAAATGTGTCAACAGAAACTTGTTTCAAAGAAATATATAACCAATGTCTGATTAACCCTACCCATTTCCTACTAACCTAGCCCAACAAATGTCATTAACCATAGCGTAAAGTTTCCCGATAATTAAGACATTGGAGGATGGTGTGAACTAGTCTATAATAATTACAATTGTATATAAAAAGGTAAATGTTATGTAAAGCCAGAGGCATTAAGGTATATGTGGTGCTGGTGATCCTTTACTGAATTTGATATAGACATTATGTGATTTATAGATAGTGTGAAAGGGGCACTACCTTTAGTGTGACAGGGCCTTAGCAGCTCTGCTCACATACCCCCTCCCCCAACTGTTATTTACGGATCACTGCACACTCAGACACAACAGGGCAATGTAGCCAGAAAAAAACAAGGCTTGGATACAGGCAGGTTGGGACCAGACGGGATGGCCGAATGAGTTAGAGCATCCGTCTCCCGTGCTGGTAGATCATGGGGTCGTGGGTTGGAGTCCCGGTCGAGTCAAACCAATGACTTTTAAATTGATACGTGTGGCTTCCTAGCCAGGCGTTCGGCATTATTAGGATAGGGCAAGGACTGGTGTGCTCAGTGTCAGGATAATGTGACTGAGTGGGATACCAGGTCATGGTGCCGGCGGCCTGGTTTCCCAGTGGGACAGCACTATAAAGTCGCCATGAGTGCGCACTGTCACAAGTCGGTCCCCGTCCTGATATAACCTTAGATGTTGCTAGGACGTAAAACAACAACAAACAAACAGGCAGGTTGGATATTCATTGGTTAGTTGAAGAATGCCTAGTGCTGATTGGAGGACTGATCAGGTGTGACAGCCAGCTTGGATTCATGAGACTATATAATAATAAAACAAGCAAGCTCCTTCTGGTTCCTTCTGCACACTCTATACTCTGCCTTTCTTCTACTTGCCTGTAGTGATTTCCTATTTAGCCTGCCTGCCTACACAACCACAGCTGCCGGCCGTCGACTTTACAATAGGATATTAATATAAACATGAATAAAATAAGTAAAACTGACTGACTATGGCTCCACCACTAGTCTGAATGACTAGATTTGTTTAAGTCTAAATGCAGATATCACAAGATGTGCTGATTAGATTGATGTAAATGCAATGCTGGATAAAAGATTAACATCTTAATTTATTAAATATATTTTTTTAGATGTATTCTATGTTTCATTCAAGACGCACTACCACCACTGAATAACTAGATCTTCAACCAGCGTTGCATGCAATATAAACCATTATACATGCACAATATGGCACTATTAAAAGACTAACTATTAATAAAGCCAAATCTAACTGATATACAAACACAGGATATGCTTTAACCACTAGTGTACATTACTGCACACTCTATCTTGATGCATATACCTTGCACTATGTTAAGTACCTATGCTGTACACTATGCAGCATAGGTTGCTCCCTCACTTTCTTTTTATGTTCAGAATGGGTTGTGCTGCACAGAATGCAACACATTCCACTTCCACTAGGTACAAATCAAATGTGATCGCTCCAACGGCTGGAAGACCAGTGCCTCGGCGCTGAGAAAATATGTATTCAGATGAATAAGAAATATTTACCAAAAAAAAAACAAGAGCTGAGATGAACTGAAACTACCTCATTTCCTAGCTGCACCCAGTGTATTAGCGCCATGCGCTTCGCATGGGTTTGTTTTTCTTCCACGCCTTCTGCAATGCACCGCGCTGCTGGGATGACGAACTGGTCTATTAAATAAGAGAAGTTACAAACGCCCGGCGCGTATCGCCTATGGTTCTGATATGGTTCTGGTATTTATGTTAGTCGGTGCCACCGACTCCAGGCCATGTTAATTTTATTTGTTAATGTTCTGTTAATCCTATTTACTTGACTGGTTCCAAACAATGTAGAGTCAAGTTCATAGCTTACAACCTCCTTAAGTGTACTTTCTCCTATTATTATTCTGACAATTGGTGAGTTGGAACATTTAATTTGGTTGCAAACATAGCATATTTAGTTTTTATAATATTTATTGGACATTTATTTGATGGTTAAGTTGGTGTTGTGGCCTAACCGCTAGAGTGTGGGGCTTGTGTGCGAAAGGTCGGGTCGCTTCCTAGCATGGTGATTGGCATTAATAGGACAGGGCAAGGACTGGTTAGCTCACTGTCAGGATAATGTGACTGAGTGGGATATCGGGTCATGGTACAGGCAGCCTGATTTCCCAGTGGAGCAGCACTATGAAGTCACAAGTTGGTATCCATCCTGATATGACCTTAGATGTTGTCAGGATGTAGAACAACAAACAAATATTGAGATGTTTATGATGACGACTGTGATGTTTACTCCTGGGGAAACAGAAGGTTGAAAAACTGGGAAAAAAAGAAGCTGCCCAGACCAGGGATCGAACCAGGGACCTTTAGATCTTCAGTCTAACGCTCTCCCAACTGAGCTATCGAGGCCGCTGGTTGTCCTTGGCTGCACGCACGAGGCATAGGTAGGTCGGCGACAGTGTCCTCTAGAGGATTGAATTGGTGCATTAATGTTTAGTGTATTTAACACCAGGTGGGGCCAAGGCGTTCAACCCACACCCCTATTCAGCATAACCCGGTTAAAACAAACTTGAAGGGACCCAAGAAATTTATGTGGATTGACCGATCATTGGCTTAACCAAGCTTTGGCTTTGAATTTGACTTTGAGTAAGCGTGTATTGCACATGTAATATACAATGTCGAGGTCACTTTGATTATTGTTTTTTAATGTATGTACAGTATAATCCCGTTAAACCCTGCTCGGTTAAAGTTGCATAGTCCGATGGTTTTGTGTTTCTCTCATTTTCCGAGATAAACATATTAGGTTGTTCATTATAATCTACCTTACTTTAGTTTGAAGTAACTTTTATTCTAAATCGCTAACTTTTGAGATATTTGAAATGGAAACATGCTAACTTAATGTTGGCAAGCTTGCCAAAACTGTAACACGATAGGCTTATGCAGTAACAGGTTTTATTAATTGACTCGGTATCCCCTTATATGTGACGACAAATTTTAATAAGTGCACCAGCATCTAAGTTAGATATGTAGATTCAAATCTAGATAATTGTTTTGGTTTTGAAAATTTGATATTTTCATCGGACTATGCAGCTTTAAACCAAACGATCGGTTAATCCAAACTTGTTTCGGCGGCCCGGCAAAATACTACAATTTATTATATAAAAAAGTCAATTGGGCCTCAGATGGCCGACAATTTTGTTTGGATTAACCGATAATTTGGATTAACCGACTTTGGCTTAGCCAACTTGTTGATATGATAAATGGTAGTATTTTGCCGGGCCTCTGAAAACAGTTTGAATTAACCGATCGTTTGGTTTAAGCGAGCTTGGTTTAACGGGGTCATACTGTATATGGGTATATGGTGATATGGAAACCAAAAGTGAACGCATTCCAAATGATAGCAGAGAGCATTCTAATTAATGGCAGGATCCGTATTCGTATGAAGATATATGTTGTGCTAACAGTTTTGTTATTTTGATCTCATGCAAATTGAGAAAGCTGTCAAAATTATATCCATGATATCATTTGAACACAGATCCATGGCATCATTTTTTTAACATGCACAACAAATTCAAACAAGTGCTTACTGATTAAGGTTAAGCAAAAAAAAAGATATTTTTAATGTTCAGGTGGATGCATGGTGTCAATATGCACATTTTCATATTTTCCCTTTTACACAAAATTGTATTAGCATATTCCATATACATTTAGGGAAATAGATTAAATACATGCTGCTTCACGCCATGAGTGCGCACTGGCACAAGTCGGTACCCATCATGGTATTACCTAAAATGTTGCTAGGATGTAAAACAACAACCAAACAGAACTAAAATACTTAATAGAGAGAGTCAACAGTAACTATTTAATTTACTATATCCCCCTCCCCCACCCCAACTTTTGACGGTTGAAGCTACATAGTCCAGTCAAAACATTTATATTTCTAAACCAAAACATTGACCTAGATTTTATCAAACACAACAGATACGAGTGTGTCTCTTTTGCATGTATTGCTGCATAGAAGGAATGTTAAAGTTACATAGATAGAAGCCTTTAATTTTTAACCAATTTTAAAATAGCAAAACACTTACCAGTATCTAGATTTGAACTTACATGTCCAACTTAGATACTGATGCACTTATTATGTATTCTTTTATACATATATGTGAATTTAAATAGAAGATGTTTCTGCTGAAGACTATGAGGTCAGAGTTTTGACAAGCATGCCAAATTTAAGTTCGCATGTTTACACTTGACATATATCCTAAGTTAATCATTTTAAGGCAAAGTTACTTCAAAGTAAAGTAAGGCCAATTCTAACAATCAACAAAATATATCTATCTCAGAAAATGACAATCTCAAAACCACCAGACTATGCAACCTTTAGTCAATATAATAAATGATGTTAGTTCTTTTGCCTATGCTATCCGCATTTTGATCTGCATGATAATATTAATTTGGCATGCGTTTTATTCTAATATCTCCAAAGTATGCACCTTTTATGTGCTTTATATGCACTTTCCCACAGCCAGGACAGCACATACCACAGCCTTACGATGAACCTGTAGTGGACCACTGGTTGGAACGGAAAATAAATCACTTGCCAAATAAATCACTTTCCAAATAAATCAAAGAAATAAAATTCATGGCACAGGCTCATCCGTTTTCTAAAAGCGGGAGAGTGGGCATTGAATACATGAATGGGAGAAGTACCCGGTGTTGCGGTTTCCGAGGCACACCAGTTTGCCAGGGACACACCCATTCAAATGCATTGTCAACAGTCGTGAGCAAATCTTCACACAGAAAAAGTCAAATATCTCTCAAATTACACCACCTAGAAACAAATTGCTTGGTAGACATATAAAAAACATGTTTACCAAAAAGACTATATTAAATTGATAAGGTTGGGGTTCTGGATTTCTATTAATTGTGAATAAAAGTAACGTTTTGCACTGCGCGTACTGTCAAACTCAAGGCATTGTCAATGGTCGTGAGCAATATTCATACAGAAAATACAGAAAAAGTCAAATATCTCTAAAACCACACCACCTAGAAACAAATCGTTGGATACACATATAGAAAACATCTTTACCAAAAACATTATATTAAATTTATAAGGTTAGTGATGATGCTGTTCGATTTTGATGCATGCGCAGAAGCGATGTGTCCCTGGCAAACTGGTGTGCCTCGGAAACTGCAACACCTGTTCTTAAAGTTGCAAAGTCCGATGGTCTTGAGTATCTGTCATTTTTCTGAGATAAATATATTAAATTGATTGTTATAAGCTACCTTACTCTAGTCTAAAATAACTCTTTTTTTTTTTAATGTCTAAGTTTTGAGATATTTGAAGTACAAATATTTAAAATTAGATTTGGCAAGCACGCCAAAACTCTGTCACCATTGGCTTCAGCAGTAACAGGTTCTATTAAACTGCCTCAGTATCCCCTTCTATGTGGCAACAAATGCTTAATAAATGCATCAGTATCCACGTTAAATGTGTAGAATCTATTCTAGATAATCGTTTTGGTTTTGAAATTCTGATGCTTCATCGGACTATGCGGCTTTAAAGTCGGGAGGATCCCGCCCAAATCAGGAGACTTATGCTATCATGAGTGATTATTCAAGTCACATGCATGTGAGCAATTATATCTGGGAATCCAATACAAAGGTCACTGAGAACAACGCCAAGGTCAGCTATATTAAAATTTCCCATAGGGCACCAAGTCATTATTACCCCACTCAGGGAGAACGATTACGTACTTTTCTGGTATCATACACAACACAACAACCGAAATCAGTGCCAATATTTTATTCAATATGTATTTGCATGTCTGCGGGAACGTAACAATCAAGCGAGACCATCTATTACTGACATAGTTACCCATAATTCAGTAATCTAATTGCTTTAAGCTATCAAAATGCTACTGGTGTGCTACATATTCTAATTTACTATTCATTCTACATCCCTAATTACCAACCGCAAACAAACAGAGACAACAAGCAAGTGGAAATAACCAAATTTTACTGGAGTACATAACCTGCAGGCAGGTCGAACATCGTGACATACATGGTCATAGCTGAATTATCGGATCGTGATGCAGAGTCACTACTATGTTTGTACAAGTATCGTGGATCGTGGCATACATGGATAAGTGTAACTGTGATAGGTACAAGTCAAATGGTAATTAGTGAAGAGACAAGTTAGATTATCAGTGGAAATCGAGAAGTTATCAGAGTAGAGAAGAGAACATGAGATGACTTAACGACAATCAGCAGCCCTCAACCCCCAATAGTATCGGGTGGGCTGGTGGGTGAAGCGACTAGGACAGCCGAGTGAAAACGGAAAGTGAAGAGAGAAAGGCAGAGAGGTAGAGAAAGTAGTGCCAAGACGGTAAGTAGTCCGGAGAAAATAGTGCACAAGTTCGCGTTCGGAAATTATATATGTTGACCAGCCAACATAAGTAATGAAGCACATATCCATAGTGAAGCATGATGACATGGCATGGTATAGTTATTGACATCTGCACTACACTTACTAAGCTAAATAAGTAGCACTACTACCATACCATCTACTAACACTCGACCATACATGTGTACCATTTCTACCAAAGGGGTTTACTTAACTAGTTTTAACAATAACACAGAGAAACCACACAAAACATCATAGTATATTTGTTATCAAATCTGCAATGAAGTAAAGGATTTAACTGCATCAAATTCTACTAACAGAATAGCTTCAAATTCACCATGTATATTAGTACAAAGTTACCCTACCCCCAACACTGACAATATATAATCTACACCCCGCTATCTCGCAATCCTGTTGGGTAACGGCACTATTCTTCTTTTTTCTTCTTTTTGTATTTGTATCAAACTCTTGTTGATTTTAAGCTATTATATATGTGAATGAATGTAACCTAACATGGCCTGAAGACCAGTGCCTCGGCACTGAAAAATACCTTCATTCGCTGAATAAAATGATCAATTTACAACAACAACAACAAAAAGAAATAGTGAACTACTGGCTATTACTGACATAGTTACCCATAATTCAGTAATCTAATTGTTTAAAGCTATCCTAATTTCACAATTATTTATGAAGAAGTAGAGTCCTAACATTTCAATCTCATTCTACTGGTGTGTTATATATTCCAATTTACTAAGACTGAATAAGTTGAGTCACTAGACCTTTGCTTAGTTAGTATGAGCGTATTAGATAATATTAAAGCTGCATAATACAATGAAAATATCAAATTTTCAAAACCAAAGCAATTATTTAGATTTGATTCTACATATCGACCTTAGATACTGGTGCAATTATTAAACATTTACCAGAACATAGAAGGGAAAACTGAGTCAATTAATAGAACATGTTACTGCAGAAGCATATGGTGATAGAGTTTTGGCAAGCTGGCCAAAATTAATTTAGCATGTTTCCATTTCAAATATCTCAAAAGTTTGCGATTTAAAATAAAAGTTACTTCAAACTAAAGTAAGGTAGATTATTTTGAACAACCCAATATGTTTATCTCATAAAATGACAGAAACTCAAAACCCATTGACTATGCAACTTTAAGCGAGCATACAATAACTACTGACTTTAGCGTTCATGTTAAGTCTCCAGGGGGTAGGTTCTAGTGATAATTTCATCATAGGCTTCTGCAGTAACAGGTTCTATTAAATTGCCTCAGTATTCCTTTCTATGTGGCGACAACTATTTAATAAATGCACCATTATCTAAATCATGTTCCAGCATAACATGTACAATCACTCATGATAATATCATTGATATACTACTACTATCAGTATGTCAGGCCACGTGGTCATCGCGATATGGCAATCTGGGTCATAGCTACAGGAGTTTTGGAAAGCTTGCCGACATTATTGTGGGTTCTTTCCGCTTAAATTGCTCCAACATTAGCAATTTTTCATCAAAGTTACTCCAGATTAAAGTTGCATAGTCCGATGAAAGCATCACATTTTCAAAACCAAAACACTGACCTAAATATGATTCTACATATCTACCTTAGATACCTGTGTGCTTATTAAGCATTTGTTGGAGCACAGAAGGGCATAATAAGTCACTTTACAAGAACCTGTTACTACTGAAGCCTATGGTGTCAGAGTTTTGGTGTGCTTGCCAAAATAACGTTTGCACTTCAAATATCTCAAAAGTTAGCCATGTCAAATAAAAGTTAATTCAAATTAAAGTACTATAGATTATAATGATCAACCATATATATTTATCTCAGAAGATGACAAAACCTGTCAGACTCTGCAATTTAAAAACGGCCCTCCCAACATAGTATTACATAGGTGGTGCCATATTTGAATCACTCCTTCTTTTTAAATTTGTTCCATGCGAATTCGGCTAGTAACGCGGCCGCAATAACTGTTGCACCAAGGAGAGTCGAACCCAAGGTCATGTGGCTGTCGACTAACGCACCCAAGGTCACGTGGCTGTCGTGTTCATGCATACCATCATCCATACTTGAAGCTGTACCCACTGGGTCTTGGATACCACTTGAAGCCTCGGACTGACTATCATAACTCAGATTTGAGTGTGCCACATCCAACCAATAATGGAGCTTTGTGAGCAGGGTTTTTTCGCTGCGAACAAACTCACGCAGACGGTTAGCCATATTAGTCCGGTGCGCTTGTGTAAACTCGGAGAGAAGATTCATTTCTTCCACATAGTAATGTGGAAGCTTTCCATCGTGCAGACACTGAGAGAGAAACCTGTAAGATTCACATAAAATGGACCAGCCATGATTAATCAGTTTATTTGTTGCAGTTTTACGTCCTGGCAACATCTAAGATTATATCAGGATGGGCATCGACTTGTGAAAGTTTGCACTCATGGTGACTTTATAGTGCTGCCCCACTGGGAGATCAGGCCACTGACACCATGACCTGATATCCCACTCAGTCACATTATCCTGACACTGAGCAAACCAGTCCTTGCCCTATTCTATTAATGCTGAATGCCAGGCTAGGAAGCAACAGGTATCAATTTTGTAAGTCATTGGTTTGACTCAACCAGGAATCGAAATCCTGACCTTCCGGATGGTATGCCTGAGGTCTACTGCTTCCAGGGGTGTACTAAATGTGTACCAGTTGCTCCTGTTGTGGAGAACTGCTTCTTTATCAGTTTATAACCCTTCTCCATAATTTGTGATCTGAATTGTAAGCGTCTTCCAACTTTCTTGCGAATAGGTTGATACTATATATATGTGTATATATATATATACATATTATTACCCCAACCCCCCTTAGGGAGGACGATTACGTAATTTGTTATATATATATATAGTTATACAAATCTCACCTGGGAAAGGCTTATGGATAACTGGTGTTTTCCCGAGATACTAGCCTCGGATAGTCATGGGTCAGGGAGAAGGAAGCACATCCAGCAATCTTTTACATACTTTTTAGGAAAATCTTTTGTTTGACTCTATGTGGATACTTATTGTGTTTTCGATTTGGTTCCAACGAAAATGATAGTCGTGGTAGGGTAGGTTGGGTAGGGTGAGTAGGGTGAGTAGGGTGGGTGGGCCCTGACCCACGACTATCCGAGGCTAGTACCTCGGGAAAACACCAGTTATCCATCATATGTACCCAGGTAAGATTCATATAACTATACTATTTTACCTCGGTACTACGCCTCTAGCTACTCGTAGCCCAGGGAGAATTTTACAAATCTCATTTGTTATCCTTTTACGTTGTAACCATAATATGTATATATGAGTACATAAATTTAATGTGTTTTCTCTCTGCTGTTTGTTGTTGGTGAGCAGGCGTGTCACCATGCTGCTTGATTTTTCCAGTCATTTGTTATAATGTTTTGCGAATTACCTAGCCGTCTGTCATCCAGCGTGTGCAAGAATTCTCTTAACCCAGATTCCTAGTTGTCTTGCCTTGGAGACCATGGCTCCACACACTGAGTGTGAAGCGGAGCATCCAGTGTTGACTCCTGCTTGTTTGCGAGAGTTCTCTTATGCTTTATGTGGCCACATAACGCTGATTAGTAGTTGTCTGGAATTTCTTATTCCACGTGACTTGGATATGTAAGCCCTAATGGCCGAAACTACACATATCCGTTTATCCTCTGGAAAACTAGTAATGTGTTCTGTGTGTGACCAGTGGGTCCCCTGTATGATTTGATTTAAGTAATGTCTGCAAATCAAATGTACCTTCATCCTTATTTATTTCTAGTCCATCTAGTGAAAGTCCCACAATGGTTTGGCCTCTGTGTCCTGTAATTAGCAATAATAAGACTGCTAATTTAAATCTTAGGTATTTCATTGACAAATGTTTGTTGATAGGCCATGACTTGAATAGTTTGAATACTATTGATACATCCCAAAACCAATTATATTTCGGTTTGGGTGGGTTTCTTTCGTACAGCAATCTAATGAAACAGTGTACTAACTGATGTTTCCCAAACTCATCGGGGTTTTGTGGTACCTTGCTTCGCCTTTTCTTTGACGTACCCATTCTAGATGATAACATTTCCTCCATTTTCTGTTGCACCAGCCTGGCAACCTCCTCGTCTAGGTCCCTATCAGCAGGGCCGGGGCCGGTTTAATACCCCTTGCCTCCTCAGAATCCTTTTGTTCTGGAGAGGTTGACCTTTGTACCCGCACAGACAGCTTGGTGTCTTCATCCGCACTGAGTGTGTGAGTTGCCTCTGCTTTACTCTGCTTCATAGCCATGGTACCGAGACTGTGAGTAAAAAGAAGAATGAGTAGGCATTGTTTTAGGTGAAATAGCACACTAATAATTAGAGCATAATTATACTAGGTGTGTATTTTATGGCATTAAATCAATGTTTAATGCAGGCGTATGGCTAACCGACAGTCGCAGGATAATGGTATGGGTAACCAACCGATCCTAATGAGGGGTAGGGACCAGTGTAGTGGTGCCCTCCCACACTCTAAGTACCTATAAACTTCTCCCACCTGTGGCTTTCTTCGCCAACAAGTTGGAGAAAATACTATATGACAAGGAGGTACGCCTTAATGAGAATCACAAATGGGGAATCTTAATGAGACCCAGGGATTAAATCCCCAATGATGTAACTGGCTCCTGCCAAACATCTCTCCATTCGGCAATGGGTAGCTTAATTAAAAACCGAACAATAAAAGCATTGTTCTTTCGATCATGCCAATTACGATCGAAAGTAAGCTGTAAAACAGTAATATCTTATCGAAAAGTTTTTAAAAACTTTGTACGTGAATGCTAACATGAACTAAATCAGCATATCGAGTTTGAAAGATACTAACTAACCTGTTTGGTTTTGTAGTATATGTAGAAAAACTGCCGGAGCTGATCACAACACGTCCTCCTGCTGTGAACTGATTATGCTAATTGATGGACCCGGATGTGCTTCCTTCTCCCTAGGCTACAAGTAGCCAGAGGCGTAGTACTGAGGTAAATATATATATACCTATATAGTATAGTTATACAAATCTTACATGGGTGCAGATGATGGATAATGGGTGTTTTTCTGAGGTACTAGCCTCAGATAGCCGTGAGACGGAGAAGGAAGCACATTCAGGTCCAGCAATCTTTTACATACTTTATAGGATAAAAAATGATCTCAATATTATATGGACACATTAGTGTTTTCGTTTTGGCCCAAGCAAACGTGATAGTTGTGGTAGGTAGGGTAGGGTGGGCGGGCCCTGACCCATGACAATCCGAGGCTAGTACTTTGGGAAAACACCAATTATCCATCATCTGTACCCAGGTAACATTTGTATAACTATACTATTTTACCTTGGTACTATGCCTCTAGCTACTCGTAGTCCGAGGAGAATTCTCCGTTATCCTTTTATTCTTAATATTGTAAACATACTGTAATGTTTTTAGTGCAAAATAGGTATTTTTTGTTTCTCACCCGTCTTTAGTCAGTGAGTAGGTGAGTACAGGAATATAGGAATGATAGCGAATGTTAGTTTTGGAGGGGAAGTCTCTGAATCGTTCAGGGTTACCAATGGGGCCAAGCAAGGTTGTGTTCTGGCCCCCATGCTCTTCTCCATCTTCCTATCAGCAATAACTTCATGATGCGACATCTGCGTTCAATCATGAGGCTAACCTGAAGGAAAAAGTGACAAATAAGGAAATACTCGAACGGACAGGGCTGCCCTCGATGGAAGATCTTCTGATCAAAAATCTCCGGTGGACTGGACACCTCATGAGGATGTCATCAGACAGGCTACTAAAGCAGATTCTCTACTCTAAACTGTCTTCTGCTTACAGAAAGAGAGGGTGCCCTCATATCCGGTTCAAGGATACCATCAAGAGAAACCTGAAGCTGAGAGACATTAAGACCGACTCATGGACATCATTCTCACAGCAGAGAGCTAAATGGAGACCGGCAGTCAAGTAATGAAAGCAGTCTTTGTCGCATTGCGACAGACAGCATGATGATGATGAGGTGAGTCGCCAAGCCGCTTCGCTCTTCTAGTCATTTGTTGTAATGTTTTGCAAACGATCTCGCCGTCTTCCAAGGATGCAAGGATTCTCTTAACTGAGATTCCTAACTGTCTTGCCTTGGAGACCATGGCTCCACTCGTTGAGTGAGATGCATAGCGTCCAGTATTGACGCCTGCCTGTTTAAGCACCTTGATGGTCCATCTTGTGAGTGTATCTCTTGAGATAGCTTTATGTAGTTTAATAAAGCTGATCAGAAACTGTCTGGAATTCCTTATTCCGTGTGACTTGGATATATATATAAGCCCTAATGGCTGAAACTTCACAAATCCGTTTATCATCCGGAAAACTATTTACATGTACCTTGGACAGTGGGTCCCTGTGCGATTTGACTTCAGTAATGTCTCTAAATCGAATGTTGCATCATCCTTATCTATCTCTCTAGTCCATCCAGAGAGAGTGCCACAATTGTTTGGCCTCTGTGTCCCATCACTAGCAGTTATAGCGCCGCTAACTTAAAACCTAGTTCCTTCATTGATAAATGTCCATTACTAGGCCATGACTTGAATAACTTGATATACTACAGACACATTCCAAAACCTATTATAATTGGGTTTGGGTGGGTTTCTTTCATACACCGATCTAATGAACCAGTGTACTAACTGATACTTTCCAATGGTTTGTCCATCTATTCTTGGTAGAATAACTGAAAGCACACATCTTGCTGCATTAATTGTGCCAAATCCTAAGCCTTCATCTTGTAATATTCTTAGAAATCTTACAATTTGGGCTCTTGTAGGTTTTAAACTTTTGACTCCTTTAATAAGACAATGAAGTCCCCATTTCTTTAAATAACTTGTGTATAATTTCACTGTTCCTTTCCTCCAGGCATGTGAAATAAGTCTTTCTTCTGTAATTTTGTCTAAACCATATTGTTCTAAATGTTTTCTTAAAAAAGGAATGCCAAAAGGGGTGTCATTGACATGTCTCTGTGGAATGTTAGTGGTCCTTGATGTTGTAGGTTGTTCCATTCTCGTGGAAACCTGAGCATGTCTTTTGCTTCTCAGGTTACTGCCGCTAGTCATGGTTGTGTGTCCCATGCTGGTACTATCAGTACTGCGTGTGAGTGATCCATCTTGATCTTCCTGGCCACTCTGTTGATAATGCTGAATGGTGGATGTTTGTTTGTTTGTTGTTGTTTTACGTCCTAGCAACATCTAAGGTCATATCAGGACGGGTACCGACTTGTGACAGTGCGCACTCATGGTGACTTTATAGTACTGCCCCACTGGAAGACCAGGCCGCCAGCACCATAACTTGATATCACACTCAGTCACATTATCCTGAGACTGAGCCAACCAGTTGAATGGTGGAATTATGTAATAAAATGTATTATTCCAAATAAGAGAAAATGCATTTACTCTCGAGGCTTCTGGCTCTGGATGCCAAGACACATATTTGCATAACTTTTTGTTGTTGCGTGATGCAAATAAGTCAATTTCTGGTTTGCCCCATTTATCACAATGTGGTTGAAAATACTCTGATTTAATGACCATTCTAGATGGTCGTCAAAATGTCAACTTTTCTTGTCAGCCAAAGTATTTTGACTGCCTGGAATATGTGCTACTGATAGCCATATGTCATGTTCCTCTGCCCAGTCCCAAATTAGTTTGGCTAAATGGTTACATGGTTTGGTACGAGTCCCTCCCATATAACGTATGTCGTGTTATCTGTTAATACCCTTACATGATTTTTAGGTAGGTGAACTAGACTACGTAATCCTAGATAAATAGCCCTGAGTTCTAGTACATTTATGTGATCGGCGATTTCATCTTCCATCCACCGACCACCTGTTGGCTGTTGGTCCCCCATCCTTCTAGTGAAGCGTCTGTTGTAACTTTAGTATTGGGCTCTCCCATTCCAATGGGGTTGGAGGAATTTTTAATGTGTGACAGCCACCACATAATATATTGTAGGCCTTCTGGCGAAATAGTCATGTACCGTTCAAAGTTTCCTTTAGTGCCAGCCAATGCTAAGTTTGTATCTAGTTCTAGCCATTTAATATGGGACTTGCCATATAGAATAGCCGGCGCATAGGCTATCATAATTCCTATTTGTATTGCGACTTGTCTTATCTTTGGTCTGTTCGATTGTAATAATTGGTTTGCTGCTGTTGTAAATTTATCAACTTTCTGTTCGATTAATGAAATGGTCATTTCTGTGGTGTCAATAACAAATCCCAGAAACTTTAACTTTTTTGTTGGTGTCAATACTGATTTAGTTTCATGTGTGTAGAAACCTAATATTCATAATCACCTAAATAAATCAAACAGATTTTCACAAAAACTCAGAGAAAATAACATTCATCAGTCTTTGGTAAACAGCTGGTGCATTAGTTAATCTAAACGGCATGCATTTAAACTGAAACAGTCCAATATGAGTGTTATTAGCTGTTTTAGGTCTACTTTCTTCATCTACCATTACCTGCCAATAACCAGATTTTAGGTCTATAGTGGTAAAAATGTTAGCTCAATGAAGTTGATCAAAAATATCCTGTATCCTGGGCAGAGGATAAGCATCTTTAGTTATCACTGCACTTCGCTTATGATAGTTCCCACAAAGACGAATGGGACCATACTTTTTCGGCACTATAGTGACTGGTGAAGCCCAAGGACTACAAACTGCCTCTATAATATCATCTTCAAGCATTCTATCTAACTCTTTTTCTACAAGATGTCTTCTACTCAAAGGTATCCTATAAGGTCTCTGATTTACAGTATATGCACTACCGGTATCGATATGCATTTCTACCACCATAGTAGCTCTGAGTTTAACATCAGATTCAGGAAATAAAGAAGGAAATTGTATCTTCCAATAGTCTAATTCAAGAACTATCCCTGCAATTCCTCTATTTATAGTCTCTAAACCTATCCACGTATGTAGAATATCACACAAGGAAACAAATTTATCTCTATAACTAATTTCAGCTGCACAAATTTCCATTACATCTGTACCTATGAGCATATCAAAGCTCAGTGAATCTACTACAAAGAAAGGACATAACATATCGTAAAGAGAAATATACGCTATACCTACAGTTGGAATTAGATGTCCTGACAGAGATCTCAATCTACTACCCAGATACAATTGCCCATCGGATACACAGATGTCAATTAAACATTGAAAAACAGACAAATGTATCAAACTCTTAGCCACACCTGAGTCTACAAGACCAGATAAATGAAATCCATCAAATTCAATATTAATCGAGGGATGTGCATCAAGTGTGCTTTCTAGTTTCCCGTCGGTGTAGTACCGCTCATGTTAACATTACCCGAAAGTAATTTTATTTTAAATGGACAATCGTGCATCATGTGTGCTTCATTACATAAGAAACAAGATATTGTATGCTTTGACACTGTACTATGCCTTCTTTGCCTAAAAGCATAGCTTTTCCGCAACTGTGGAATCGCATGAGACATTCCTGTCAGTAATGTCTGCGTCTGCGCAACAGGTGAAAAATTTCCATTGCTCCCCTGCTGTTGCATTGACAGCGCATGCCCCGCGGTGTGCTGTGCAACTGGAGTGTGCCTAATTACATCTTTTCTACCCCGACTGGCTGCCCTAGGTTTACGTGCAGCAATACACCACATACACCTTGGTTGTAAGAACTGACACAAGAAGGCATTGCAGTGTTCACAGCATGAATCGCTGAATGCTCAGAAACACCACTGCCTAACGACAAGTTACCTCTGCACTTTCTAAGAGATTTTAATCTCGCCTTGAAGAGTCTTCAGAACCTGACTATCTGAACCAGAGCATTTAGAACCTCTGTGAGAAGAGAAAGACTTAGAAAAATCCAAAGAAGTACCATTTAGACTATCTATTTGCTCACAAATAGCTAAATTACAAAGACGTGATTTAGCACGTCTCTGCTGCCTAATAACAGACCTATCACTGAGAATAGACATTTTGAAGGCTTCTTCAAGAGTTTTTGGTCGGTTTGTCTCTACATACCACATGGTATTATCATCCAGTAAGGAGTCAAGAAATCTTGAAAGGAATATCTCGAAGGTATCAGTGCCAAAAACTGCAGTTGGAAGATCCCAACATTTAGCTGCAGCAGTCTTAAACCCCTGACAGCTCCTGTTTCCCATTCGTCTTGCTTCATAGCCATCACTATCCCGTTTAATTGACTACGTTCATCATCTGTCAATAGAGTAGATGCTCTCACTTCCTTAATTTCTTTCCAGGACCTAGCATTTTTATGCTAAAAAGCGGTGAAAAGAACATCATGCAGCATTCATGTTGCATTTGACAAAGCAAAGCGAATAATGTCTAGGTTTGAAAGATCTGCAAGAGTCCCGATACGTTCGATCTAGTCAATCCAACTATGTAACACCCCTCTGTCTGACCCGTCCAACAAGGGAACAGACTTTCAGTATGCTTTCAACAATCTATAGTGTACCTCTCTGTGTCTATGCTCAACCTACAATAGTTCATGTGCTTCCCTACATTCTTCTCTATCCTCCCGTAATTCTGTCCAGTCCCTTAAATCAGACAAACGCTCATCATTTTCCTCTTTAAGAATGTCTACCCTAAGTGCCATAAATTTAGACCATGCTTCTAACGCTCCCGTTTCAGCAGAATAATTGCCCAGAGTACACTGACTTTGAAACCAAAGTTGAGATTCTTCACAAAAAAATTCCTCCTTTGCGCATGTCACTGGGATCTTCAAGCTGCTATGCGGTGGTAGAAACGATTAAGCAGAATTGAATCCAGGTATAGTTATGTCTGTAAAGTAGAAGAAATAGTTTTAAAAAATGATGTAGTGTATTCATACGCTCACCCCTCCATAAAAAAAGCTTCAATGACGGCATGTTACAGACATACCATCAATAAAGCCTAGCGGACCTTCTAAAATAGTAGTATTGTCAGAAATAATCGTCGATAAACCCAATTCCGAATAAATTTCAAACACCCACAGAGTCGAAAAATAGCAGAAAAAACACTACCTACACAACACACCAAACAAGTAATAGCCAACAAGTTCCTATTCTTTTAAATCAACACCGTGTCAATAACCAACATGTTCACCACCCATCATGTCAAATAACCGTTGTGGTCAAATAACCAATGTGTAACTAAATGTACCGTGTCGATAACTGTTGTGGTCACCAGGCTAGAATATGTGGCTGTGTACGCAGGCTATGGTGAAATCAATACAGACAAACAGAAAGGAAGAGTATAAAGTGTAAAGAAGAAGAGAGAGTCAAGCCCTCTGGTGTATTATTTATATGGTACATGGGTTCATTGGAGAGTATCACCCCACCCCTTGCCTGCCCTTTGGAGGGAAGCACCTCCTCCAACTTCTGTTGAACTAGGCACATAAGTTGTGCATCTAGGTCAGCCGGGCCTGGCTCAGAGCCCCCCGCCTCGTCAGAATCTTTGTTCTGGTGACCTTTGTACCCATACCGGTGGTGATGGGTCTTCGTCTTCACTGAGCACTCCAGGTATGTCAGGCTTACTCCACTTTGTAGCCATAGCTGGGAGTCTGTAAAGCACCCAAACCAAAGGTTAGGCATTATTCAAGCTGAATATCACACAGGTTATTATCCTATAAATAATACCAAGTGTGTATAATGGTCTTAAATCCGTTTTTAAACTGATTTTAACAAAGGCATGTAGGTAATACTGTCGTAGGTAACGGTAAGGACAACCAACCGAAACCAAACAAGGGGTAGAGACCAGTGTAGTACTACTAGTAATCCCTCCCACACTCTCTGTCCCATAAACTTCTTCAACGTGTGGCTTTCTTTTCCAACAAGTTGAAGAAAATACTACAGGACTCGGAGGTACGCCTAATAAACAATTTGGGGAATCTAAAAGAAACCCAGGAATAAATCCTATTGATGTAAGTGGCTCCTGCCAAACATCTCTCCGTTCGGCAATGGGCGGCATATAAAAAAACAATGGCTGCATTGTTCTAACGATGTTACAACACAAATCGTAATTAGGCTCTAAAACAGTAAAAACTTAAGGAAATGTTTTGGTGGGTTTCTCTCAGACACTGACCTAATAAACCAATGCACTAGCTGGTGCTTTCTAATTATTTGTCCATCTATCCGTGGTAGGATCATTGAAAGTGCACATCTCGCTGCATTAATTGCACCAAATCCTAATCCCTTGTCTTCTAACATTCTTAGAAATGGTCAAATCTGAACTATTGTAGGTTTTAATGGCTTAACCCCTTTAATTAAAAAATGAAGTCCCCATTTCTTTAAGTAACTTGTATATAATTTTACTGTGCCTTTTCTCCAGGCATGTGAAATGAGCCTCTCTTTTGTAATTTTGTCTAGCCCAAATTGTTCCAAATGTTTGTTTAGAAAAGGAATCCCAAAAGGGGTGTCGTTGACACATCTCAGTGGGTTGTTAGCAGTCCTTGATGTTGTAGATTTTCCTTCCCTCATGGAAACCTGAGCATGTCTTTCGCTCCTAATGCCACTGCTGCTAGCCATGGTTGTGTGTCCCACTATGGTACTATCAGTACGGCGTGCAAGTGATCCATCCTGATCTTCCTGGCCACTCTGCTGATAATGCTGAATGGTGGGAATATGTAATAACATTTATTATTCCAAATCAGAGAAAACGCATCCACTCGCCAGGCCTCTGGCTCGGGATGCCAAGACACATATTTTGTACATTCTAAATTTCTGGCTTTCCCCATTTATCGCAAATGTAATCAAAAATACTGGGAGTTATCGACCATTCTAGATGATCATAGAAATGTTGACTTTTCTGTCAGCCAAAGTATTTTGACTGCCTGGGATATGTGCTACTGTTAGCCATATCTCATGTTCCTGTGCCCAGTCCCAAATTCTTTTTGGCTAAATGGTTACATGGTTTGGAACGCATCCCTCCCATATCATGAATGTAAGTCATGGCTGTTGTATTATCTGTTAATACCCGCACATGACTTTTAGGTATGCCAACTAGGCTCCGTAATCCCAAATAAATCACTATGAGTTCTAGTACATTAATGTGATCGGACATTTCATCTACCACCCACCACCCACCGGTTGCCTGTTGGTCTCTATGAGCCCCCCCATCCTTCTAATGATGCGTCAGTCATCACTACAATATTGGGTTCCCCCCATTCTAATAGGGTTAGGTGAATTATGAATGTGTGATAACCACCACATAATATCTTGTAAGCCCTCTGGCGAAATTGTCATAGGCGGTTCAAAATGTCCCTCGACTAGGCTAAGAATAGTCACATTATGGGTAATGTTATTCCATTCCACTGATATTACCAGCCTTAAATTCGCTTACGGGAGTTTGGGTTGCAGCCTTTAATTGTTCCCTGGGCAGGGGAACGGCTTCTGCGGGGTGAACTCCCCTTGAAGGATCTGTTCCCTTCGTTCCAGCCAAATGATTACCTCTGACCCCTTCCCCTGGCCTGGTAGCCGTAGTTGGTCCCGAACCAGCCTCCTCACTGTACGCTGTGAAAATCCTGGCAGCTCTTTTTGAAGCACCTGGCATTCCCGTCTCCATTCCCGTCTCCATGTGCTTGCCACATTTGAAGCCCCTCTCCACTTGCTTGAACAAGTATTGCAACTGGCCCCCGAACATCTTGGTTTTATCCAAGGGCTTGCCTTTGACCGGCTTGGGGGTAAGGAATAGACTATATTCCTTTCCATCATTTTCCATGACCTTCTTTGAGCACGCGACTTCTTTGCCCGCCTCGGTGCAGACAGCCTTAAAGATGTTTTCGAAACGTCGATAAGAGAGGAAATTGCTGGTGGCAGTAAGCAGCGCAATTCCCCCGTCCATCTCTGCACAAAGTGAAGAGAACTTGTTCTCAGACATCATCCGATTAGCAATCGGAGTTATGGCCAACACAGCCGCTAGCACCCCTTTGTGCACTGGGTGCAGGCACCCCTCAAACTTCCTGCGATCCTCGTTCAATTTCATGTCAGCATCCATCTCTTTGATGGCTGACTCAGGGATGCCTTTAATCCCAGTGAACTGCTCCACCAGCTTTGTGATCACCTCCGCTGGCTTGAAGGTGTGGAAGTGACCTTGTATGGTCTTCCTCATCATTGTGGTGGTGTTGATTTTCTTACTTTTTTGGACCTTGATCTTCTTGACCACTTTGCCACTCAGTTTTGCATACTTGCCGGGCCTTTCGGCGGTCCGATTCGGTGTCCGTCGAGGATGAGACTTCTTAGTCTTCTTCGACTTCTTCTTCTTTGGCTTTTTCACCAGGGGCTTCTTTTTATGTGAAGTCATCGCCCTCAGACGAGTCTGCCCTCTTTTTGTGCTTACGCTTACGCACGGGCCGCACCAACTCTTCATGAGATCCCTCCTCAGAAGAATCCTGTGGGTCGGAGAAATCCTCCCAGTCAGAGTCCTCCGAAACCACCTGCTGCTTCGGCCTAGCCGCACGCATCTTAGAGGGGAGCAACTCCTCCAGCTTCAGCTGCACTAGACGCGCAACCCGTTCATCTAGGTCAGCGGGGCCCGCCTCTGGGGCTTGTTCTGGCGACCTTTGCCCCATTACCGGCGGTGATGCGTCTTCGTCTTCACTGAGGCCACGAGGTGCCTCCACCTTACTCCGCTTCGTAGCCATAGCTGAGCGTCTGTAAGAAACCGAAAACCAAAAGGTTAGGAATCTTTCACAGCGGACATGACACTGGCAACCAAATTAATTTATTACCCAGAGTGTCTAGTGGTGTTAAATCTGAATTCAAAGCCTTTTTAACACAGGCGTGTGTTTAAATTCTTTCAGTCGCCGGTAACCGGTATGGATAACCAACCGAAACCAAATGAGGGGTAGGGACCAGTGTAGTGGTAGCCTCCCACACTCTCTGTCCAATAAACTTGCGGCTTTTGTGGCCAACAAGTTGGAGAAAATACCATGGGACTCAGAGATACACCTCAAAAAGTTGAGGAATCTTAAAGAAACCCAGGAATAAATCCTAACGATGTTAGTGGCTCCTGCCAAACGTCTCTCCGCTTGGCAATGGGCGGCATTACAAAAAACAATGTTTGCATTGTTCTAACGATGTTATGACACACCGTAATTAACAAGTAAATCAGTTAATTTTTAATGAAAAGTTTAAAAAACTTGATGTATGTGAATGCTATCATGAAGCATTCACATACATCAACGTATCCATTCAAAAACGATACTAACCTGGTTATGTAGAAAACTTGCCGGAGCTACTTAACAAACGTCCTCCCGTTGTGAGTAGATTATGCTAATTGCTGGAGCCGGATGTGCTTCCCTCTCCCTGGAATACGAGTAGCCAGAGGCGTCATAGCGAGGTAAAATATATATAAATCAGAAGTATTCATATTCGATCATGATGATTGTTTAAAAAACATATTGAGGCATTGATATTCAAATTTCCACATTTTCACTTTAGCACATTTTAGACATTTAGACATTTTAGACATTTTTTATTCACAATTTCTATACATTATTCCAGAAAGATATACTATTCTGCTAACAATAGAAATGAATGGTGGTCTTCCCACTGCCCCTAAACAAAATAATCTATAAAACAAAATCATGAGCTCTGGAACTAATAGGCCTGTCACACTACGACATAACTAGCTAATGTGAGCCGACGTTGGTGAATTTTGGTCATTACGTTGAGGTATGGTGGGTTATGTCATGCTTACATTAGGCAGACGTCGAGTTACGTCAAGAGACGTCAGGTTACGTCGAGTTACGGCAGCGCGCATCAAGGTTTTGGACATGCCCAAAACTGTTGATGTAGCTCGATGTGATGCAGTTGTGTTGGAATGAAGTTACACTCACGCTAGGCATGCGATAGAGCTGTGTCGGCTATGTTAGATCAAGGTTGCCTTACATCAGAGTGAAGCACAGGCGGGAGGAACATGCAGCCCGCACTAAGACAACGTGGGGTTAATGTATCGCAAAGTAGGTCAAACCTGTCTGTGACGCATGCCTAACGTAGCTTGAACATTTCGCAAACGTGTCCTGATATAGTTGACATCATTGACGAAGTCTAGCGTGCATGTAATGTCTGTGACCTCCTTCGAACGTTATCGAACGTGTTGTGAATGTGGTGTGTATGTGTTGCCTTCGAGTATATAAAGAGCTACAATGTCCTCCTGTCAGCAGAACAGCTCAGCTCTTCGCAGCCGACACATATGCCCGAGTGGGTCATGCAGGACTACCAACTGGCCATTCTCAAAATTCACCATGAGACAAATGTGTTGTTACTGCACTAGACTAAGGACAAAGAGGCTAGAAGAAGGACAAAATCTAGGCCAAAGCGAGTGTGGATGCGGCAGTGGATCGGGAGGCGGCATGAGTTTGGCTTGTATGACCAGCTTCTGGTGGAACTCTGTAACGAGGACACAGCTTCCTTCGTCAACTTCATTCAGATTCCTCCCCAAATGTTCGACGAGATGCTAGCCACAGTGGGTCCGTGGATGACCAAAAGTTACACTACCTACAGGAAGCTGCTCGAGCCTGGCCTGAAGTTTGCCCTCACTCTGCATCACCTAGCATCGGGCAATAAGTACGTTCCATGAAGTTTGGGTGGAGGGTGCCACACAACACCCAATCTCTCATCGTGAGAGAGGTGTGCAAGGCCATCATTGCAGAGTACATCGATGAGGTGATGACCCGCCTCACCACTCCGGAGGGATGGCGTGCCATCTCCGACAACTTCTTGGAGAGGTGGAACTTTCCCCATACCTGTGGGGCACTTGATGGGAAGCGTGTGGCCTGCCAGTGTCCCCCAAAAAGGGGATCCCTCTACTACAACTATAAGGGATTCTACTCCATAGTTCTCATGGCACTCGTTGATGCAGACTACAAGTTCATCTGGGCCGATATTGGTGGTAAAGGTTCTGCATCAGATGTGCAGGTGTTCAATGATTCTGAGCTGAAGGCCAGCACTGAAGATGGTAGCATAGGTTTCCCAGAACCTGAGCATATTGTGGCCGGCCACAGGACTGTTCCATACTTCCTGATCGGTGACGATACCGTCGGCCTACGCCCGACGATGATGAAGCCATACTGAAGGAGGGGTATCGTGCATGAGGAACGCATCTTCAACTACAGGATTTCCCAAGCTATTTTCACATTGTCCCTATGCTGGCGTGTTACGTCGTAGTGTGACAGGGCCATAATATACAAATAACCTACAGACTGATATTTAAGGGGGAAAAAAACACAAACTCATATGAGAATATTTTGAGTACATTTTGTGGGATAGGGTAGATATATGTAGTATTGCTAACATACTTAAATCTACATAGTCTGATAAAGTAGAACATTTTCAAAACCAAAGCAATTATCTAGATTTTATCCTATATATCTAACTTAGATACTGATTAAGCATTTATTAAGCATTTGTTTCCACATAGAAGAGAATGATGAGTCAATTTAATCAAATATGTTACTGCAGAAGTCTATGGTGTCAGAGTTTTGGCGTGCTTGCCAAAATTAATTTAGCATGTTTGCCCTTAAAATATCTCAAAAGTTATCCATTTAAAATAAGTTACTTCAAAGTAAAGTAAGACAGATTATAACAATCAATTTAATATATTTATCACAGAAAATGACAGAAACTCGAAACCATTTCATTAAAATAGTCTCTAATTCTCATGAGTGTCATTAGTTTTAGGGCTAATTAAAGCGTAATGTCTGATTTAGTACACTTGAAGCTGCATAGTCCGATGAAGAATCAAATTTTCAAAACCAAAATAATTATCTAGATTTGACTCTACATATCTAACTTAGATACCGATGCACTTATTAAGCATTTGTTGCCACATAGAAGGGAATACTGAGTCAATTTAAAAGAACCTGTTACTGCAGAAACCTATGGTGGAAGAGTTTTGGTATGCTTGCCAAAATTAATTTGGCATGTTTGTACTTCAACTATCTCAAAAGGTAACCATTTAAAATAAAAGCTACTTCAAACTAAAGTAAGGTAGATTACAACAATCAATTTAATACATTTATCTTAGAAAATGACAGAAACTCAAAACCATCGGATCATGCAACTTTAATTGCTGCCCTGCATTTAGTGTAGCATCAAGTGTTGTTCCCAGATATTTATAAGAGTGAAGAGTCTTTGAGTTCAATGCCTCCTATTTGTAGGTTTATTTGCGGAACCTTTGCCTTCCTGGCCTTAGTAACATAGATTACCTAGCATTTTAATCATTTGATTTCCATAAAGCAACCAGATCAGAAGAAAATATGTCTTTCTGACAGACTGACAAATGCAATGAATCGCATCGAGCTTATTTGCATTAATCGGTGTTTTTGTGCAATGCTTCCAAAACATTGTGAATAAATAAATTATATATATATTTATATAAAGTCTTTGCTACAGTACAATAATAAGACAAGACAAGGAAGTGGGTTGAGGTGATATATTCTCTGGCTTAGGGGATATGATGCCATAGCCTAGTAAAAATAAAATTCCAGTGCGCGAGTGACAGTATTCGCGGCACTGGGGTGGTGGCGCCAGCGGTCCCACCCAGGGGAGGGGCCACCCATAAAGTAGTACACAGAATCAGGGTGGCCAGTAGGGGATATTCCCTTACATGCCTTTATACTCGCATAAGTTTTATACATCACATATATATAGGCCATTCTCAGAAACTGAGTGCCATATATTTGGTTTCCACGTTACATTGTTAATGAATAAGCCTTTTTTTAGGGGGGACGCAATTTAAATAAAGTTCATTTACAAAGAAAAGGCTGAATCAGGGTTCAGTTGATTGAATTACCTTTGAATTTAAGAATTCCAGGTCCAATGAACCATTGTGTTATATCTGATTTTGCGTTAAATTGGAGCGCGTTAAATCTGGGTTTCATTGTATATGTAAAAGCAGTGAGTGATACAGCGACACAGGTAAGCCTACCATAGTACGTCGATGAAGCGATATGATAAGTTTTCCTGTGACCAGTCAAGTTGAGATCTATCCATTCTGAAGATGGCTGATTTAATGATGTAGGAATTCATCCGATCGAGGGTGTCCTCATTGTCCCTCAGAACCTGGAAGGTGGAAATAATGACAATGCTCAAGAGCCAATAAACATAATATGTTGTTTGTTTGTTTGTTATTGTTTTACGTCCTAGCAACATCTAAGGTCATAGCAGGGTGAGTACCGACTTGTGACAGTGAACACTCATGGTGGATTAATAGTGCTGCCCCACTTGGAGACCAGGCCACCAGCCCCATGACACAACATCCCAGTCACATTATCCTGAAAATTGTGATAACCAGTCCTTGTACTATCCTATTAATGCCGAGTGCCAGGCTAGGTAGTGACAAGTATAAATGTTATAAGTCATTGCTTTGCCTTGGCTGGGATTCGAACTCCCGACTTTCCACACGGAAAGCCTGCGCTCTACTGATTTGGACACTGCTTCTGGTTGAGACAGTCTAGTGATAATGGGACATCTTACCTGGATATAGATGAAAAGTAACTATAGTGTTTTTTGTTTCCCAGTATTGCCGGGCGGAGAGAGCATTTCCATGTACAAAATAAACCAAAAAAAAATGCACACACACAAACACTTAGTTATCAGTCAAAATTGCCTGTTGTTCCATTTCCTTGAATAGCAACTGAATATCCGACGAGAGAAATCGATAATGATAAGCCCCTATTGTCTGTAATAATCAATAAGAGGTGCTTGTAATATGCAAGTAGACATGTGGAGCAACTGATTTATTACTTAGTCAGCAAATAATTTTTGTTTAGTAGTCTGCAATTGATTCATTACTTAGTCAGTCCTTATCTCAGCTACTGGTCACATGGTCATCTTCTCAGCTGGCTGGCTGATTAGCATACAATACATTTGCCTTCCTTGTTCAGATGGCTACATGCACATAGTTTCATGTAGTTCAATGTAATAAGTGGACATGTCAAGCTCTGTACTGCAACTGTTGTATTACTTAGTCAGTCCTTATCTTAGCTACTGGGCACATGATCATCTTATCAGTTGGCTAGCTGGCTCATTACCATACATTGTAGTTCTTCCAATGGTTGGGCTCTGCCCCACCAATCACCACTCATCCGCTGACAATTTGTGTGCCATTTCCAGACCCAGCATCTCAAACATCAGTAGGACTGCACTTGCAATTTTGTTATAATGCCAAGCTCAGCATACTTGACTCCATTAATCCATTTGTATTACTCATCAATCCCAAGACACTTATTATTACATATGGGTGGTTCTCTGAAACTGGGTACCACATATCTGGTATCCGTGTTACATAGGACATAATAAATTCTTTCTTTTTTAATAGCAAGTCAAATAATTATTGTTGCCTTTTGTTATTAAGTACGTTAGCAATATTATATGTATATGATATATACCACAAAATGCATCAAAAGTATGTTTAAATTATTTTGTGCTAAAGTGAAAATATGAAATTTTACATATTTACACTTTTATACTAAAATTTACACAAACTTGTTTTTTTTAAACTTTGTTTCAACTTTCTTCTTGTAAGACATCATTTTGTTTGCTTAACTGTAATCACCAAAATCTAGTTTGAATGTGTTGTGTATGTTAAAAATTATGTTATGGATGTGTCACTTTTGTGTGTTTAATTTCCATGTTTCGTAGGATATATTTTTCCTATTATTATTCATTATAAGATCAAAAAGTGAAATAGCTTTATTTCAACTCTGACACATGCACAGCATGTAAAGCTTCATATGAAAATAGATTCTGATATTGTTTGGAATGTTTTCTGCTATTATTTGGGATGCTTTCAGTTTTCGCTTCCATTTCACAAAAGTGGCACCCAGCTTCAGAGAACGACCCATATACACACTATGGTTATAACTTACCTTTAGAATACGTATGCATTGCTTGCGACATTGATTCCCTTGGTCAATAGTTGCCAGCTTCTTTTTTTCTTCAAGTGAATAGGATTGTCTCCATGCAGTGCTGGGGTCTTTGGAATTTGGGTTGGGTTCATCCTCCTTGAATGGGTTGGGTTCATCCTCCTTGAATGGGTTGGGTTCATCATCCTTGGATGGGTTGGTTTCATCATCCTTGAATGACTTAGCCACATAGTATTTACCGTTAATTTCAAAGCAGGGAACCATATCAACCTTGTAGAACAGGTTAGCTGTGGTCACATGCATCTCTACTGCAGGAGAATGATCATGTAAACTTATGCTGTTCTCAAGGTCAGGTGAATTATTAAGCACACCTCGCAATTTCCCGAAGAAATATGAAAATGCCTTCATAGGTGTAATGTAACCTGAATGATTCAACATTTTCGATAATGACTTACTACCAGAAGTAGGAGGTGTTAAATTGAAGTAGAGTGGTTTCCCTTTGACATTGTTCGCAGTGATATTCTTTCCACCTGCCAATATCACCATGACATCAAATTCAAGTTCGCTTGATGGTACTTTAATCTCTTCATAAATGCTTCCTGTGTATTCAAATCTCAGAGATACCTCGTTTTCCTGCAATCTCTCGCGGAAAGTTTCCATAGTCATCTTAAAATGTGGTTGGGCTGCGGCTATTTGGTCTCTTGGGTATGCCGCATTTGTCTTATGGAATTCCAATAAGGCTATCTGGAATCTGTGCTCTGAATGCCATGCCTGCGTCGGAGTATCCATGTTCAGGACCTATGCACACAAAAAAATATAATTATAAGTAGAAACACAAAAAGTAGCATCAGAGAGAAAGACAACAAATTACAGTGAAACCTCTCTACTTGACCTCCACATATTGACCACTCCCCTATATCGATCACTTTATTTGGGTCCCAACAATACCATTGTAAGAATATTCTAGCTCCCTAAACCATCCACCTCTCTAAATGGACCACTTAAAGTCGGTCCCATGGTCGGTCGATTTAGAGAGGTTTTACTGCATGTGACAAGAGTGTGACAACAACTTGACAAAAGCACTTGCATTCAATGACAACAAAATGTTCTGCCCATTCCCAGTGCAGGGGGATGAAACGGTTCCAGTTTTGATTCAATTTTAACCTCATTAATTTCCCTTGAGGGTAAGAAGGTAATTTAATTTGTCCTTAGTAATATCCCAAATTGTCTGTTCCTCCAAAAGAATATTGTGTGTAACTTCTGGATCACCTGGAGAGGGTGGGTGCGCCCTGTCCTGTAACTACACCGAGCCTAATCCCTCAGTAAAATAGAAATTATCCTTCAACTATGCCCCAGTAAGTCTCATATAACTTACTCAATTTTACCTTGGGTTGGAGCCATCAGGCTAGTCACAGCCCGGGAAGAGGTTTATGTTATGAGCATTATAACCTGAATGTTGTATCTTTGTAATGAACTTCTATCTCAGAACCTTCTATGTAAATGTTGTCATTTCGTTATTCAAACTTAAGTGTGTCCCATTAAACAGTATTACAAGGTTACATGGGTTGTAACAATCATAAGCGAGGCCATAAGCTGCGCCTCTCCCGAGTTCTTTAGTAACATTTTGTCCACTGCCACCTATCTTAACTCGCTTGTTTTAATGAAGGGCACATGACCTAGCCGTTTTCCAGCATGCATGTGTAAGTGTACTTCTAATGCCTGGGTCACAAATGCTGCGGTCGCCGTACGGTGCTGCGGTCTGCGGTGTGTGTTGCGGTTTATGCAAATGTTACGGTCTTGTGGTCTGCAGTATATTTATTCACAAATTGTAGGTTCACTGTAAGGCACCTTGCGGTTTGTGTTTAACTTTATACATGTATTTAATATATAATAAAAAAACCTTGTAACTTTCTTAATATTGATCACACAAATATGAATATTGTACCATATTGATATTTATTTTCAGCCCATTTCATTGATGTCAACAAAGGTGACCGTACTGTGTTGCGGCTTGATTGTGGCGTCATTGCAGCCTGTGGCATTGCGATTTTCCAAAGTTAAGATAACAACAATTTGGCTAAACCGCAACACCTTGCGGCAAGCAAAAAAACGTATGGTCACCGTACAGCGACCGCAACCCACTGTTTTGTCACTGTACGGTCTCGCCGATGCGAGGCCATGAGATTAAGATTAAGATTGATTTATTTCTACATGATCATTGTACATACAAAGTGATATGTATGTATCATGTATCATTTATGTAATGTTTCCCATGATAAAGGAGAAAGCAGAAGTACAATACTTATGAGGCGCTCTTCCCAGTTAAAAATAACAAATATACATTGCTATTGCAAGAACAATAATCAATTTTGAAATTGAAAGTAGAAAGTATATTACCTTTAATAGTGTAAATGACATGTCATTCTTTATATACTCGACTAATATGTATTTTCACTCCGGTAACATATACAGTAGAACCCCGTTAAACCAAGCTCGGTTAAACCAAACGATCGGTTAATCCAAACTTTTTTCGGCGGCCCGGCAAAATACTACCATTTATCATATAAAAAAGTGGTTAAACCAAAGTCAGTTAATCCAAAGTTTTGGTTAATCCAAACAAAACTGTCGGCCCCAGGCCAATTCCGGTACAGTTAAACCAAACTGTCATGTGGTTTTAAGGTCATCTGAGACTTTTTTATATGATAAATGGTAGTATTTTGCCAGATCGCCGAAAAAAGTTTGGATTAACCGATCGTTTGATTTAACCGAGGTTGGTTTAATGGGGTTAAACTGTATATGCATAAAAAAAACAATAATCATAGTGTCCACATACATTGTACATTCATAATGCACCCCCGTTTTTGCCAAAGCCAAGTCAAAGTCAAAGCTTGGTTAAACAAATGATCGGTTAATCCAAACAAATTTCTAGGGTCCCTTCAAATTTGGTTTAACGGGGCTATACAATATATACCTATGTTCTTTGAACATTTAATATTATTATCGAATGAATTCCATATTGTTATACCATGAATAGATAGATATACATTGAGACTTTAAGGTCATTCTTGCGAATACTTGTCCTAGATTGTTACTCTGCGGCGGCCGCAAACACGATGCAAGGCATTTGTGACCTCGGCATAACTGAGGCTCCCAAAACTTTAGCCTTCAATGCTGCTGCACCTCTAGTACTAGAATGTGCTCTATATTGTTTTGTGTCAATGCTGGCCCTATCCAACATCGGGATGGTTCATCTCACCAAAGTGTCTGGAAATTGGGTTGTGTGGGTTAATGCAACTCACCAAGAGCTTTATATCCAGTCTAATGTATTTAGTCCCAGCTGAATATGCCCTCAGGGCTATAAATATACACAAATCCTTTAAGAGAAGTGTCATATGTGAAGTGGGCGAGACTGCTCGACCGATGGAAATGCGGGCTGGGCTGAGTAGCTCGCATTCTGAAATGCAGGCTACTCACCAGGCTCGCATTTGCCACCAATTGCGGGGCCGGGTTCCCTGCTATAGCACGTTGCTAGGAGACGTCAATTGTGACTTTCCTAGCAATGGTGAGAGGTCAGGCGTTCGGACCCAGACCTATCAGACGTGGTTTTGCATGCTCTGATGTTTTAGCCTAGATTTAGGCCTTTATTGATGAAATTCCAAACTTATTCAATTTAATTATATGGGAGGGGATTTACTGGTTCATACCCATCATATTGCTACACTTGTATTGTACTTTAGGGTAAGAATAAAGCCGTGAGCTCTTGGAAAGGTAAATTGGAACGTTCCTTGCATTCTTTACTATCCTCCAGTCTTCTTGTAGATTAACGCTATGGTCAACTTGATATTTGATTGCTTTGTATGTAATTAAGGGCCTTATGCCTAATAGGCCTTATGCAGCTTTTTAACCCATCTGCAGGAAGATAATATCAGACATATTAACGGAATTAACGTAGTGCTATTTTGGCTGAAAATAAGACATTAACTTAGGCTGATTAACAGTGACAGTGGCAGCAACACGTGGCGTGTCGGCTTAGTTTTGGAATAATTCAATCATATTAATACACACCGAATGGTGGGGAGGACAGCCAGTTAGTTGAAATAACAAGTACTTGCTTTAGACTAATAAATGTGGGGAGGGACAGAACCTTATTTATATGATACTCTGGCTGTCCGCCCTTAGCCCGGGAATGAGAACAACGGCGATGGTCTACCTGCAGATGGGACGAGAGGCGGCGGCGACCCGCGGCAGGCCCCCAGAAATTCACATGGAAACAATTACATAAATTAACTCGTAGGCTCGCCTTAAGCGGGTGTGTAATAGCCCGACGGTTAAATATGCAACGAGAGTCCCTGAGGAGAGGAGGTTCCCACTCAGTTCTTTTTTTTGTTCAAGTGTTTTTATTCCTCTAATGCACTGGTCTTCCAGCTCTAATCACAATTGCCTCTACACAGTAAACAAATCTACAACAATATACAGATAGACAATTACAGGGAAATAAGTGAAACATCGGTACATGAATGATAGGTAAAGAACAAGATAACAGAAAAAAGAAACATATGCAGGGAGGTAACTATGTTAGACTAGTATGGTAGGCATTAGTAGGGGGTGGGGCATATCTGATTATCTTTCTACTAGTAACATACTCGTTGTAGGGTTGATGGGGGATGTAGGGTGGGCCTTTGTGATTGAACTTGTGTTCATGGTAATCTCAGGTGGGCCTTTGAGTTAGGTAAGTAGGTTAATATGGATTAATCACGTACCTCAGTAGGATCCAACAAAATTTCATTTTCAGGGCTCATTGATACATTCCATTGTAGATGGGTGTTTTTTGTCTAGATGGCCGCTACGTTGATTTACAGGTGTATTTTGTGGGTTTGTGGGGGAGGGGAACGGGGGTACAGGGAAAGGAATGACAACACTGACACCAGTGTGGCATTGATCTGCTCTGGCCTAGGCTGGTTGATTTAAATGTCACGTTCAACTTCAAAGTTTTGTAACAATCACTGTTCCTGACAAGTGCTGGTAGTTGGTTCCAGAGTGCTCCCCCCAGAACAACCGGTGACCTTTTATTTTACTAGTTTTAACATGTGACACTTTCAGGAGGGTGGCTTATGCTGCGCGTGTGGCTTGTGTAGGTGTGTCTATGTAATATGGGTATTCCGTGTGGTGGTACATTAGGCCTAATAGGTGCTTGTTTCTGCGAATATTTAGGGCAGCTAATTTAGCTTTATTGTGCATCTCAATGGTATGTAGTGTTTTTCCTTTAAATATTGTGTGCAACCCTCTATTTTGAATAGTTTGGAGCTTTGTTTGCTGCTTTTTAGGTAGTATATTATATATGTCATTATAATCAATGATGGGCAGTACTGTGGTTTTGTACAATAGAAGAGCAGTCTATTCGCTCATATAATGCCTTATTTTCCTGAAGGTGCTCATTTTAGCTGCTAATGTTCTGTTAATCCTATTTAATTGACTGGTTCCTGACAGTGTAGGGTCAAGTGTAGTACCTAAATATTTATAACTTAGAGCCTCCTTAGGTATACACTCTCCTATTTTTATACTGACAATTGGTGAGCTGGAACGTTTAGTTTTAGTTGCAAATATTACATATTTAATTTTTATAATATTTACGGATAGTTTATTTTCCTTTTTCCAACGGTTCACTCTTTCTGAATTATGATGCATTTTGGATTCAGCCACTTTTATATCAGCGT
>CM059187.1:148658953-148840043 GCA_030323885.1 Branchipolynoe longqiensis
GGGGTCCTCCCTCGCCTCGCATCAACCGCAATGCGAGCATTACGACCAATCGGTAGATGGCCGCATGCGTAAAGTCACAGAGTTTCAGGCAGATGGCAGCACCAGTGTCATAATATATAGAACAAGAAGTTACATGTAAGAGGTAAACACAGGTTAAAGTACATTAGTCAGAGAGAATAGTCCACACAGAGGCATAGATCGGTGGTGGCCCTTTTCAGGTTTCAGTATTCTGCGGGATGTGTAGTATATAGAAAGAGTCCTAGCGTCATTGCAGGGGATACGAGTTCGAGTGGCCAATTACCCAGGTTCCAGTCAACATGCACAATTGTACTGTGATTGTTCATTTCATTGTACTGTAACTGTACTATACTTGTTTTTTTTTTTTTTTTTTTTTTTATTGAGGCTGTATTTATACTGTCCATAGCATATAAGCCTGGGTATTCAGGCTTGTTTTCAATGCTGGCCAGCTGTAGTGTTGGTGTTGTCTTATCACACAGTAGCTGCTGATAAGGTATTTGATTGCCTGTATTTCAGTAGCAGATAGATAGTTGGTTGGTCTGGTTAGTACTATAGTAGTCTATGTTATTTTTTTTGGATTTTCTTGGCATATATGTGCTTTATTTTTTCTACTCTTATTTCTAGACTAGCCTACTCCTATTTACATATCATAGGCTTGTACGCAGCTGTGAGGTGTGTTATCTGGGTGCTTTTGGTATGGTTACCTTCCATTGGGCGTCTCGCTGGTGGGCCGTGACATGTATCACCTGCCCCTTTGCGGTGCAGCTTAGTTGGGGGTTCCTAGCCTTATTTTGCACAGATATTTTTTGTATGTTTTTAGGTCGGGAATTTGTCGTTCCTTTACTGTTTGGGCATTCCACACCTTGGCAGCCATTTCTAGCGTGCTTCTCTCGTGAGCTTTTATTTGGCTTCTGGTCTGCTTTAGTAGTGGCGCATTATTTGCTCTAGTTGCCCTTTGTGGTTTTGTTAGGAGTTTATTGTCTTGACTATAGCTGTATGCTAATGTTTTCAGATGAATTATTCTCCTATTTTCTAGCAATTTTACTTTGGTTCTTTTGTGTATGTCATAGGTGGGGTGCAGCTTGTCTACTCTGAGGCAGATTTTCAGGGCTCTGTTCTGTAGTGTTTGCAGTTTTTTTAGAAGTTCTTTCTTTGCACCCATGTAGTTTACATCTCCATAGTCAAAATAGGGTAGCACCATGCCCTTGAAGATTTTTATTGACATTTCTTGTGTCATGTAGTCTCTTAGCTTTGCAAATAGCCACAGTTTGTGGTTTACCTTTTGGACAATTTTGTTTATACATAGGTTGTAGTTTAGTTGGCTGTCCAACTCAAGGCCTAGGTATTTGTAATGGTCTACATTTTCTAGTGTTTGGCTTCCTAGCTTACAGTGTAGTTTTCTTTCTGGCATTTGTTTATGCGAGAAGAGAACTGTTTTTGACTTGCTTGTGTTGATGGTTATTTTGTTGGACTCACACCACTCATCCAGTTTTAGTAGGAGCTTGTTTAGTTTAGTTATTACCTCCTCTTCTGTGGTGCCGTTTGCATATATGACTGTGTCATCTGCATATAGTTGGAGGCATTCGGTTTGTAACCATTTTTCAAGATCGTTTATGTAGATTATAAAGAGCAGTGGCCCTAGCACTGACCCTTGGGGTACACCACATGTGACAGGTTGGTTGTCTGATAGTGTATTGTTTATTTTTGTTCTCTGTTGCCTGTCTTTCAGGTAGCATTTTATCCAGTCCATAGTGTTGGATTTTATGCCCATGGATTCTAGTTTTTCCAATAGTATGTTATGGTCTACTGTATCGAATGCTTTGCTGAAGTCAATGAAGGCTGCTCCAACTAATTGTTTTTGGTTCATTGACGCCAATATGTCATTTGTTAGGTTAGCTATTGTTTTAGATGTGGAGTGCAGTTTCCTGAAACCTCCTTGTCTTTCGTTTAGTATATTGTTTTTTTCCAGGTGTTCATTTATGTGTCTATGTAGCACTTTTTCAATGAGCTTGCCTGGGGTTTGAAGAATCGATATTGGCCTGTAGTTTCCCATGTTTTGTTTGTCTCCACTTTTGTGGATAGGGGTAATGGTTGCCATTTTCCAGGCTGAGATAAAATGCCCCTGTTCAAAGGAGATGTTGAATAGGTCGACTATAGTGGCTGGGATGGCTTGGAGTGCCTCTTTCAGCATTTTGGTTGGTATTTCGTCTATTCCACTTGGTTTATTTGTGTCTATGTCATTTATTAGTTTTTTTACTTCTATTATATCTGTTTTGCAGGTGGGGATTTCATTCTGCACAGTTCCTGATCTATTTTCCCACCTTTTTTTTAATTTTCCTGACAGCGTTTGTCCTATTGTGGCAAAGTGCGTGTTCAGTTTGTTTGCTGCATCTTTGTCTGAGAGTATTGTCCCTTCGTTATCTTGGAAGGTTGTGTGCTCTTCTTTGTTATTTTTGGGGAATAATAGGTCTACATTCTTCCAGAATCTGTTTGTATTGCTTCCCCAGTCTCTGTCCTGCTTTATTATGTATTTCTTTTTTGCTGTTCTCACAGCTTTGAGAGAGTGGTTTCTGGCAATATGGTAGGCCAGTTTGTCTTCTATAGTTTCTGTGAGCTTTGCTTTATTACCCAGTTTACTTTTGGCTATGATGAGCGTTAGCAGGTCATTGTCTACCCAGGGGTCCTGGTTTTTTTGTATTTTTATTTTCTTAATGGGGCACATCTCGTCAGCTGATTTTCTTATTTCTGCGATGATGTTGCCCCAATAGATATTAACATCATCTCTGTTTTGTGTGATGTTGTTTATGTTTTGGTGCAGATGATTTTTTAATGCATCTTCTGAGTAGTTTTTTAGGGACCTGCCCATCTTATACTCATAGTGATTTGTGCTTTTTAGTTTTTTCCTTGTTACATATATTAGCTCATGATCACTTATACCCCAGCTCCTGGTGCCCCATTTAGTGGCGTGGTTTGAGTTGGTTAGTATTAGGTCAATTGTGGTGCTATTTTTACTGAGCCTTGTTTTTTCAGTGATGAGCTGTTGTAGGCCTAAGATTTTGATTGTGGTTTGCAGCATTAGTTTGTTTTTATCATTGCTGTTGTAATTTACATTAAAGTCTCCTAGTATGAAGATTTCTGCCTTTGTCAGTTTTTTTATGGTGTTTATGCTCTTCTCTAGGGCTTCAATGAAGAGTTCAATTTCCCCTGATGGAGGTCTGTAGAGGCTTGCTATGGCTATATTTGCTTGCTTTTCATTTTTTATTAGGCACCATAGTAGTTCTATGTGTTCATTTGATAAGTTAGCTGTTATTAGTGCTTCAGGATCTAGAATTTTGGTGTCTTTGCAGTAAAGGGCAACACCTCCACCCTTTTTTGTTTGGTTTAGTGTGTTATTTTGCTGCCTATCATTGCGTACAAGCCTATATCCATCTATGTTGAGGGTGTTGTTTTTGTGGTTGTCAGTGAACCATGTTTCTGACAGTGCCAGTATGTCGAGATTTTCTCTTTTTAGGTGTATTTTTATTGTGTCGATTTTGTTGGATGCACTCTGGCAGTTTAGGTGGGCAAAGTGTGTGCCCCTCCCCAGCTTGCATTGTACTTTGATTGTGCTGTAATTGTAATGTCGCTATACTGTAATTGTGCTGTAAGTGTGCTGTTATTGTGCTGTGATTGTTCTGGAATTGTGCGGTGATTGTACTGTAGCTATTCTGTAATTGTACTGTAAATGTGCTGTAATTGTGCTGTACTTGTGCTGTGATTGTGCTGTGATTGTTCTGCAATTATGCTGTGATTGTGCTGTAATTGTGCTGTATTGTTCTGTAGCTATACTATAATTGTACTGTAATTGTGCTGTACATGTGCTGTACATGTGATTGTGCTGTGATTGTTCTGAAATTCTGATGTGATTGTGGTGTAATTATGCTGTGATTTTACTGTAGCTATAATGGTACGGTATTTGCACTGTAATTGTGCTGGGAGTGTCCTGTAATTTTCTTCTAATTGTGATGTTATTGTGCTGTGAGTGCCGGGACTTGCCTTGTAATTTTGCTGTGATTGTGCTGTGACTGTGCTATAATTGTGCTGTGATTGTGCTGTGATTGTGCTCTGACTGCCCTTCAATTGTCTGTAATTGTGCTGTGATTGTGCTGTGATTGTGCTGTGATTGTGCTGTGGTTGTGTTGTGACTGCCTGGTGATCGTGTTGTACTTGTGCTGTGATTGTGCTGTTATTGTGATGTGATTGTGCTGTTATTGTGCTGTGACTATCCGGTGGTCGTGTTGTAATTGTGCTGTGATTGTGATGTTATTGTGATGTGATTGTGCTGTGATTGTGATGTGACGGCCCGGTGATTTTGTTGTAATTGTGATGTAATTGTGTTGTTATTGTGATGTGATTGTGTTGTTATTGTGCTGTGACTGCCTAGTGATTGTGTTATAAATGTACGGTGATTGTGCTGTTGTTGTGCTGTTATTGTGATGTTATTGTGCTGTGACTGCCCGGTGATTGTGTTGTCATTGTGCTGTTATTGTGATGTGATTGTGATGTGACTGCCCTGTGATTGTCTTGTAATTGTGTTTTGATTGTGCTGTGATTGTGCTGTGATTGTGCTGTGATTGTGCTGTGATTGTGCTGTGATTGTGCTATGACTGCCCGGTGATTGTGATGTGATTGTGCTGCGATTGTGCTGCGATTGTGCTGTAATTGTGCTGTGATTGTGCTGTGATTGTGCTGTGATTGTTCTGCAATTGTGCTGTAATTGTGCTGTAATTGTGATGTGATCGTGCTGTGATTGAGAAATGACTGCCGTGTGATTGTGCTGTGATTGTGCTGCGATTATGCTGTGATTGTGATGTGATTGTGCTGTGATTGTGCTATGACTGAAGTGTGATTGTGCTGTGATTGTGCTGTGATTGTGCTATGATTGTGTTGTGATTGTGCTGTGATGGTGCAGTGACTGCCTGGTGATAGTTTTGTAATTGTGCTGTGATTGTGCTGTTATTGTGATGCGATTGTTCTGTGACTGCCCTGTAATTGTGCTGTGATTGTGCTGTTATTGTGATCTGATTGTGTTATGATTGCCGTCTGATTGTGTTGTCATTGTGCTGTCATTGTACTATGACAATGCGATGAGAGTTGCTGTAGGGTAAATATCTTTATGGAACTGTAGAAGTTAATTAACCTATTAGCCCACACTGACTTAACCTAGCTGCTGTCGCCATCTACCGTCGGATTCCTCCTCCAGGCGCTGATGTCAGAGCCAATTCCTTGCTCCAACGGTCAGTCACCGCTTGGACACAAACCAGCAAGGTCGAGCCGATCACCAATTTTGCTGCCGCCACCCCCTCAACTACCAGGAAGACATTTCAAGTGGTAGGGTTGAGTGCCCGAGAACCTGTTCAAACCTCGTTCCTCATGTCCACGTCGCTGTCATTTGAATAAATGCAAATTATACCACTCTTCAACTGGTCGTGAATTATGAGCTATGGGGTGGTTTGTTCCTGGCGGTCTCATTAGATTAGATTACAGTGTTTGGGTTTTATACTCAGGCCTAGTCGGCGACTCCACCATTAGGGCCCATTACATGTTGTAAAATATTCCGATTTCCGACGTAATGGTGCAGTCACACTACGACGTGTTTTCCGGCGTACCGCCAATGCGCAAAATATTTGCTAGCACGTGAGACACGTCCAACTTTTCGGCGTTTTGGGACAAAGTTCGACGGGTTGGTGGCGTGCTATTGGCGCGTTTTTTGCGCGTTATTGGCGCGTTTTTGGCACGTCATTGGTGCATTGGTAGCATGCCAATGGCGTGTTGGTGGCGTGTTGGTGGCGTGTTGGTGGCGTGTTGGTGGCGCGCCAGTGGCGTGCAGGCAGTGCGCTGGTATCATGTTAGTACCGTGTCAACGTGTAGACACCCACCATCAACACGTCCCGACGCGTCCCGAAGTATCGCCCAAAAACCCAACACGTTGGCACGCGTTGTCCAACGCTGGTGCAACACGTCGTAGTGTGACTGTGGCATTAGGGGGAATGCAAATGTTCTATTACTAAAAGGGTATACATGCCCAGGCGCATGTATATATATATATGTAACTGCTGATGGTGCCTGAGTGGAATGTAAATAGACATAGTGGTGCTGGCTGGGCTGTGTAATGGGGCTGTCACACTACGACGTGTGTCCCGGCGACCCGTCAGCGTTGAAAGTACTATGTTGCGCGTCGAGAAACGTCAAACTTTTCGGCGGTTTGGGGGAAAAGATCGGCGTCAGCGCGGCGCGTTATGCGCGCGCGGCCAACGTGTGTCAACGCGCTGGGGGAAAAAAAAAAAAGTTTGGCGCGACGTCTTCATTTAACCTTAAATGTTGCTAGGGCGTAAAACAAAAACGGCCCAGTTTGCCGCAACGTGTGAGCAACGACCCTCCCGCGCGCGCGCCGTCTTCCTAGCGTTCCCATAACGTTATTCCGGCGCGTCCAACGCAGCGCGACGCGCGCCTCACGTCCTTACCCATATATTTGCGCGCGCTGGCGGTCGTTGGCTTGTTTTTGACAGGTTGAAAACACTCAGCGACCAATAACGCGCGCCGACTTTCGCCGCCGACCGTCAACGTCAAAGATAGTGTACCGACGTGTACCGACGCGCCCATAACGCGCCACCAGCGCTTCTCGATATTTCACCAAATATCGCCCAAAAACACCACACGTTGACGGGTCGCCGGCGAGAAGCGTCGTAGTGTGACAGCCCCATAAGGGCACTCAGGACCTACCCCCTCCTCCTCTGCTGGGTAGGATCACCACACTCAGGGTCCAGGTTCAAGGTTGGTGGTGGCCAGAGGGGCCACACAGTTTGATGGTGGTGGGCAGACCACTGGTAGCCATAGAGACCAGGAATGCTGGATCCCTATTGGTAGAGCCAAGATTGCTTGTTTCCCATTGGGGGGAAAGGGTGGGGGTGATACTCTACAATGAACCCATGTACTGTATATAATAAACCAGAGAGGCTTGGACTCTCTCTTCTCACACTCTTACTTTGCTTTACTTTCTCTCTTTCTCTCTGTCTGTATTGTTTTTCACCTTAGCCTACCTACATAGCCACAGACTCGAACTCGCAACCCTACAATGTGATGAAGTCACTGTGTTCAGTTTTGTCATGTGCAGCAATGAATTTGAATCTGCTGGTATTAGCTGGGTGTATCCTAGAATGCGTGGTTCATGTGGTATTGCTGTTAACACCTTGTATTCATAACGAACTAGACATGAAAGTTGTTGTCGTGGGGGGGGGGGGGGTGTTGACAATGGGATGGGAAATATTGCGCATACAGCAGGATTCGAACCCATATTTCTTGCCATTCCGGGAGATAGCATCCTAACCATTATACCACCTACGCTCCTTGATGTTATGCTGACATATGCTCGAGCAAAAATGCATGAGTCAACAAAGAGTGCCCAAAATTCAATTCAATTCTTTTATTTTAACTCTCTGCAAGGTATGTTTACAATAAACTGAGGTGATACAATAAATGCATACAAATTCCTTACAGATGTGGTTGTGCTGTGACTGGCATTCTGTGAGGACTACTTGGTCCCGACAACACCCAGCATAATTCTTCAATGACTAATACAAATAATCAAACATGGCAAAATCAGCTAGGATGTCTCATATATGCCTACTTGATCCAAATAATTCAATTGTAGGCTTTGAAGATATGATCAACTTACTTTTATCGTGTTACAGATGGGTTGGCCGAATGAGTTGAGCGTCCCTCTCCCATTTTGGTAGATCATGGGATTCACAAAACCTGGTCAAGTCAAACCAATGACTTACAAATGTATACTTGCCGCTTCCGAGCCAGGCGCTCGGTAATAATAGTAGGATAATGCAAAGACTGGTTGGCTCAGTGTCAGGAAAATGTGACTGAGTGGGATCTGAAGTCATGGTGCTGATGTCAGGGTCTCCCATAGGCGCCATGAGTACGCACTGTCGCCATGAGTACGCACTGTCGCAAGTCGGTACCCATCGTGATATGACCTTAGATGATGCTAGGACCCAAAACAACAAAAAACAAAGAAACAAGCCATGAGTGTGCCTGAGTGACTCAATGGGATATGAGGTCATGGTGTTGATGGCCTGGTCTCCCATAGAGGCAGCACTATAAAGTCACCATGAGAACACACTGTCCCAAGTCGGTACCCGACCTAATATGACCTTAGATCTTGCCAGGATGTAAAACCCTAACAACCAACCAACCGGCCAAACAACCGATGATTGGGTATCGATCTGCGTCGAATCTATAAGTATAAATGACAGAGCGACAATACCAACTTTTCAGATTCTGTCTACCATTGATCAGCGCGGGTTCATATTGTCGGTGAGTGTCTTGCAGGCATTTTTCCATTCTACATGTGGCTGCAAGTAATAGGAACAGCACTAGTGCAGTGAAATAGAATCTGGTCAAGATATATATATGCCCATACAAATAGAGTAAGAATAAATATGAGTATTTAAAAAAAAAAAAGTGTTGGTCACATTATAAATTATGTAGCTCATACACATAAATGAATTAATCCAGTCACTAACGCCAGATGGTGTGACCGAATGAGTTGTGTCTCCCTCCCAATTTGGTAGTTCAGGGAATTCGAAATCCCTGGTTCAAAATCCAGCCGAGTGAAACCAACGACATAACAATTTATACTTGTCATTACCTAACCTTGCGACTGGCCCTACTAGGACAGGACAAGGAGCAATGGAATTAGGAAGACCAATTTCCTGCGATTGAAATTGTCCATGCGTAATCAACCAATATTGATATGTAATGAATATATATATGATGCATAGCATATTATGTGAGTATAACGGTATGTAAGGGAATATTACTTATTATTATGATAATTGTTATACTCTGTAAGAGGTAATTTTACTGGTGGTGCCATCTCGGCCCACCTCACCTCCTCAGATGTTGACCAGTGTCAGTGGCACCCGAGCATTTGTTCTATATATAAAATATATAAAATATATAAAATATATAAAATATATAAAATATATAAAATATATCAATTATATCAAATATATCAAATATATCAAATATATCAAATATATATATAGAAAAAATCCTCTGGTGCACCACCAGTACAATGTTGCATCTTACATATATATATATATATATATATATATATATATATGTATATGAGTCAGGATCACAAAAATAGGCCAAGTCGGCATCGAGCATTGGATGTCGGCGTCGAACGGCATAATTATAGTTTAGCATTGACAGAGGTGTTGGAAAGTCCTTAAATTTATCCTGAATGTAAAGGTAGAGAAAATACAACAAACCTATTTGTTTCTAGGATAATTTAATATGAAACAAAGAAATGCGCTACACTTTAAGAATTGTGACGCCGACATCTTAAATTGATCACCAATTGGCTCGTTTTCGTGGGGCCGACTCATTATAATATATATATATAATTATACATAGAGAACTGAAAAACAAACAATAACATAAAAAGAGAACAAACAATACCTGGAATACAACTTTTAATTAAGGAAAAATAACCGGCACAAAAAACACATTAACACCAATGACTAAGGATTGGGATAATTTAATGTACAATACAAAACATTTACATAGTCCCGGTATATGAAGGCTTGCATATATATACAAAATTAGTGTAACTATCTCAGGCTGTATGCTAGCGACACTAGCCCAATACCTGTACCTTGTGTCCACCTGGTAAAACTGATATTTGTCGTTAACAAACAAAAAAACGCAACAAAGTATATCATTTTATTTCATGCAATAGGTCTCCCAACCATTTCATCTAAACTATGTAAACGGTGTACACATGTGTTGACAGTCTTGTCAGCTTCCGTACTGGTATGACGTTAAATGTTGCCGGGACGTAAAACCCCAATAACAAACCAATTATGTCAGCTTCGGTCACCTTATGGAGGGGAGGGGGGGCGTCCAAAGTTTTCAACATGTTGAAGGTCGTACAAAGTTTAGGAATGGTGGGGGGGGGGGGTGAGGAAGGGAGGGGGAGGAGAGGGGAAGGGGAGAAGGAAGGGGAGGGCGGGAGGCGGGAGGGGGAGGGGGACCAGAAGAGAGAGGGGCAGGGGGACGGGGGAGGGGAGGGACAGGGGGAGGGGGATGGGGAGGCGGGAGGGTGAGGGGGAGGCGAAGAGAGGGACAGGGGGAGCGGGAGGGGAAAGGGGAGGGCAGGCGCAGCGGGAGGGGGGGAGGCGCAGCGGGAGGGGGGGGGGGAGGCGAGGAGGGGGTCAGGGAGGTACAGGGTTGTGGGGAGGAGAAGGGGGAGGGGATGGGGACGGGGGATATCAGTCAAAGTATGCACGACTTTTATCATTTCATAAAATGTCAGTATTTTCACTTTGCTCGTGCAGGGGGAAAAAGAAAATAAAGTAGCAAACCTAAAAACAATGGACACAAACCCCATCCGTGTCCTTATATACATTTAGTTTTTCTCCATGCAATACCAGTTTCTAAAGCACCTCAACACACATTAGAGAAAGGAATGCCTAGTTCCAATACATGATTGTTGAAAGAATTGCCAAGATCATACAGCTCGAACATATATTTGTGTACACACCTTACTGAAAGTGTATTACCCCTTTAATAAATAAATTACGATGTTCATAGTTTTGTCTTTATATTATGGGCTGTTTTGAAGTAAATGCTGGAAAAGTAGTATTTTGTGAACTACCTTGAACATGTTGGATGACCCCTCACAAACAGATGACTAAAATGATTTCCAGGTTCCTTTATGAACTACAAAACCCACAAACGTGAAGACGGGAAGACTCATCACAAGCATAACCCTGTTGCATGCCGGGAATTTTTGCTTCATATCTTTTTATTACTGCTTTTTTCTTCTGCTCATTTTGGTTTGTTTCTTTAGTTTTTTCTAAACCGAACTTTGCTATGATGAAACACACACATTTTCGTTCTGTTTACAAACATCTTCTTGAATGACACATTAAACTGAGTTTCTGATTTGAGAAAAGAAAATATAATTTGCTAATGAAAGGTAAATAAACCCCGTCCACCCCCCCCCCGTTAAATAAACGATTAAAAAAAAAAACCAGAAATCCCCCAGAAAAAAAAACCCCACAAGTAGTTTTCTGCAGAATTATTTCGGTGCTTCTTTAGTGAGTGGTCTACGGGACCTTAGCCCTAACCCTAACTCTAAACAGTTAATTAAAGTTCCATAGTCCGATGGTTTTGAGTTTCTGACATTTTTCTGAGATAAATATATTAAATTGATCATTATAATCTACCTTACTTTAGTTTGAAGTAACTTTAATTGAAATGGCTACCTTTTGAGATATTTGAAATTCAAACATCTGAAAATAACTTTGGCAAGCACTCCAAAACTCTGATATCATAGGCTTCTGCAGTAACAGCTTCTATTAAATAGACTCAGTGTTCCCTTATATGTGGTAACACATACTTAATAAGTGCATCAGTATCTAAGTTAGATATGTAGAATCAAATCTAGATAATTGTTTTGATTTTGAAAAATTGATGCTTCATGGGACTATGCAGCTATAAATAGACAGGTCAAGTCAGGTCAGATGTGGTCTTCTGATCCCTATTTAACTAACCTTTTACGGGTATGGCTAGGGTTGAGGTCCTGGTAGACCACATGCTAAAGTAGCTCAATTTTGTTGTATCTTGTTCAAGATATCAAAGGCAATGTACACCAAGACGAGCCACTCAGCGCTTTCATATAGGAATTTCTAAAATAATCATGCACTGGTTCCATCCAATGGCAAACAAGGTGCTCTGTCTTTGATCAGGTGTAGTAGTAGTTTTCTTACTCCGGTATAATCACACATTTTATTTATGTATGGCACAGATTAAAGTGCTTAAAGTAATAAACTGAGAAATGCGACCAAGGAAGACATTTTTAATATTCTCCGACTTTACTACGAAAAGGTTCTATCTGACAAGATTGTCCTTTCGAGATAGTGAGGACTGAAGCCGTGTAACTGCATGATAGCAAAGCAGATAGAAGAATATTATTTTTAATATATCTCGGTGAAAAATACCAGTTGAGAAACAGTTGTGTAACTGCATTTTGTAGAGATAACATTTTTACATCCATAATTCGCCGCACTCAGCAACAGGGAGAAAAAGGAAAGACATAGACAGACATGGTTTCTGAAGATTTAATAACAAAACAAGTCGGACCTTGTAAGAGGTCTATCGTGGTCAAGTAGGCGACAGAGGCCAGGATCATGCGCTGACTGGGATGCGCAACCAGGAACAGTACATGACACAGGAATGAACCAACGTGGAGATCAGCGCTCACCCCCAAGAAGAAAGGGTGGGAGGGTGGGGAAATCGGAGTGTTCAGAGCAGAGGCAGCGAGCCAAGTGAGACTGAAAGCGGAAAACGGTGCACGAGGAAAGCTAAGAATAGACTGCCTCGTGCGCAAATTACCCATGTTAGCCTCGTCCAACATGCACAATTCGCCGCACTCAGCAACAGGGAGAAAAAGGAAAGACATAGACAGACATGGTTTCTGAAGATTTAATAACAAAACAAGTCGGGACCGTTAGAGGTCTATCGTGGTCAAGTAGGCGACAGAGGCCAGGATCATGCGCTGACTGGGATGCGCAACCAGGAACAGTACATGACACAGGAATGAATCAACGTGGAGATCAGCGCTCACCCAACAATTGAGCGAGCGCTGATGGCACATCCGTGACTTCGAGGTGGGAGAGGTAGGCGTGCAGGGCGCGGCTCTTCCAAGTCCCGGCTGACATTAGTGCAGGGAGAGGGAGACCAGCTGCCGCACATGCCTGGGCTGCGCCCCTTCGGAGGCTATGAAGCGTGATCAGGCAGGTTCGTGGCAAGGGACAAGGCGAGGCCTCCCTGAGGAGCTTCAGGAGGAACTTAGCGGAGAGGGGAGCCCCTGACGGCAGCAGGAAATCCGGATCATCTGGATCCGGATTTACCGTGCGCAGATACCGCTTCCAAGCTCGGACTGGGCAGCATGGAGACGCCGGAATAGGCGGGAGGAGGAAACGGACAGGGCATGAGGAGGCGGGGCGGGATTTAGTAGAGGAAACTAGGACTTCCAAGCCAGCACGCTTTAACCGTACACATTTGAATTTTAGGACATGTGGGCTCTGCGCGGATGTCGTGACCAGATTGCTCTGCCTGAGCATGCACATGTATCCGACTATCAGGGCTACAATAGCCGCAGCAGGGACGGGGAGTGTTGACAACAGGAACGTGACTATCCGACGGAGGGCGGGCGGGGTAATGGGCGGAACTTGTGAGATGACATGAGTCGATGCGTGCAAGATCGCGCGTTTCATGACAATGAGCTCATGTGAGAGGAACACTGCATGTTTACCAGGGAATGCACAGACCCAGAGCTTAGCCGAACTGAAGTAGTTCAGTGCGGCTCCAGGGGAGCGGAGGGCCTCGCTGAGATGAAGGAGGAAGGAGAGGAGTTCGTAGCGCCGAGGAGCCTCAGGGGAGAAGCCATGGGCCGCTGCATACTTCCAGTATCGTCGCAGATGAGCACCTTTGTTCGTCCATGTTCGTGGAGCCAGGCCAGCATGATACAGACTAACCAGCCTTGTATGGTGCCTTAATGTGTAGCCTGGAAGATAGAGGCAAACAACGTACTATCTTCCAGGGTATACATGTTTCATGTTACAGGGTGACATCTAGGAGGTCTAACGTGAAACTAACTGGGACTTCATTAAGCCTACGTTCGAAACACATACGTTGAGCTTTATCTTTAAAAGCAGCATTCAGACATGACCTACTCAGAGCATCAGCAAGAATCAATTCTGCACCTGGTTTGTATAGCACTTGGAGATCACAATTGTTTCGGGCCGCGAGCAACCATAGCTGACGGGCACATGCACACAGTACTGGATCTTTACCGGGTGACATCTAGCAAATCTAATGTGAACGTAACACATATGTCGAGCTTTCTCTTTAGATGCAGCATTCAGACATGACCTACTCAGGGCATCTGCAAGAATCAATTCTGAACCGGGTTATATATCACTTGGAGATCACAATTGTTTCAGGCCGCCAGCAACCATAGTTGACGGGCACATGCACAAAGTACTGAATCTTTACCCCTACGCGCTGAGAGCACCTGCTGCAAGGCTTGATTGTCTGTATTGATTACTATCGAGAACCTGAAAGGCTCAACTGGGATTAATAGGCGGGAAACACTTATCTTTGGCAATTTCTCGACCAAATCTGGCGATGCTGTCGGTCCGATATCGCAGTATTGCAGCACTATAACGTTCAACAAGTCGTCACCTGTCCTGATACTGCTTTTAGATGTTGAGTACTTCAGTTGTTAGCGCAATGCATCGGTGCTGTACGTACCGGATGACTGACACCCCGGCTGGTGGGCGCCCTGCAGAGTGCGAGACCGGTGTGGGGCCTGACGCGAGTTGCTATGACATAAAACAAGAACAAAACATTTGCTCTTAAGATTACAAATTATAGTTGTAAGGAGTTATCACCTTGGAAACAACTCGTGATGCGAGGCACTGTTAAAGACAAAATACTCTTCCCCTGCTTCATATCAAATTCTGTTACAATGGTGGCTAGTCAGTGCTACAATTAGGTACTATTAATTATGAATATGACTTAATCTTGAACGAGTGCAAAACTGAACAGTGAAGCGACAGCCCCAGTATATCTATAGTATTACTATTCGGAACTACAGGCTCGTACTACGACCTGGTGTTAACTGTTACAGGTGTAGGTGGGTCCAATCGGTTGGTTTTTGCAGCCAGGTGAATCGAGTCGGGTGAACGTGTAGATGTCCATCCGGAGCTCAATCAGGTGCAAGAAGTAGCTGGCGAGTGGCAACGGTTCCTATCATGATGCTGCCATCTGGTGTTAACTGTTGTAATCGGGCAGTAACTTCGAGTACTTGAAGGAAAAAGTTGGCAAGTGACACAGGTTACTATCACCTCGGTAAACCCGGTATGCAATGTCCACCGGCATGAAAACGAAACGCACAGTAGCAGCGGTGAGGCAAATCGGTGTGCAGGGTAGCAGTGGCCAAAGCAGAAAGTGAAGTGCACAGAATGGTTCAATCAGCTGTAGAATGGCAGTATGTAGCTATTCTCGGTCGTTCTTAGATTGTCACATTATGGCATAATAGATATGGAACTTCTTGAACGAGTTATCCTATCCCGGCGATAGAGTGCTGAGGAGCAAGCGTGTGAATGTGTAGTTACATTATCCTAGCACGCCGGTGCAGCACTTAGCAGCAACGGGTGAATATAAAGTTTACATTATCCTAGCCCGCCGGTGGCGCACTGAGGAGCAAGCGGGTGACCGTGTAGTTTACATTATCCTAGCCCGTCGGTGCAGGACTTAGCAGCAAATGGGTGAACGTGTAGTTTACATTATCCTAGCCCACCAGTGCAGCACTGAGCAGCAAGCAGGTGACTGTGTAGTTTACAATATCCTAGCGCACCGGTACACAGCTGAGCAGCAAACGAATAAGCATGTAGTTTACAAAAACCTATCTCCCCAGGACAGCACTGTACAAGCAAACGGGTGAATGTGTAGTTTACATTATCCTAGCCCGCCGGTGGAGCACTGAGCAGCAAGCGGTGAACATATAATTTACATTATCCTAGCACGCTGGTACCGCGCTGAACAGCAACTTGGTGAACATGTAACATTATCCTAGTGCCGACAGCACGCTGATCAGCAAGCGGGTCAACATGTAGATACATTATCCTATACTGCCGGTGCAGCACTTAGCCTTCTATTGTCACATTATGGCATAATAGATACGGAACTTCTTGAACGAGTTTTCCTAACCCGGCGATAGAGTGCTGAGGAGCACGCGGGTGAATGTGTAGTTACATTATCCTAGCCCGCCAGTGCAGCACTTAGCAGCAACGGTTGAATGTAAAGTTTACATTATCCTAGCCCGCCAGTGGCGCACTGAGGAGCAAGCGGGTGACCATGTAGTTTACATTATCCTAGCCCGTCGGTGCAGCACTTAGCAGCAAACGGGTGAACGTGTAGCTTACATTATCCTAGCCCACCAGTGCAGCACTGAGCAGCAAGTGGGTGACCGTGTAGTTTACATTATCCTAGCGCACCGGTACACAGTTGAGCAGCAAACGAGTAAGCATGTAGTTTACATTAACCTAGCTCCCCAGGACAGCACTGTACAAGCAAACGGGTGAACGTGTAGTTTACATTATCCTAGCCCGCCGGTGGAGCACTGAGCAGCAAGCGGGTGAACATATAGTTTACATTATCCTAGCATGCTGGTACTGCGCTGAACAGCAACTTGGTGAACATGTAGTAACATTATCCTAGTGCGCCGGCAGCGAGCTGAGCAGCAAGCGGGTCAACATGTAGTTACAATATCCTATACTGCCGGTGCAGCACTTAGCAGCAAACAGGTGAATGTGTAGTTTACATTATCCTAGCCCACGGTGGAGCACTGAGCAGCAAGTGGGTGAACATATAGTTTACATTATCCTAGCGCGCTGGTACCGCGCTGAGCAGCAACTTGGTGAAATGTAGTAACATTATCCTAGAGCACCGGCACCGCCCTGAGCAGCAAGTGGGTGAACATGTAGTTACATTATCCTAGACCGCCGGTGCAGCACTTCGCAGCAACCGGGTGAAAGTGTAGTTACATTATCCTGGCCTGCCGGTGCAGCACTGAACAGCAAGCGGGTGACCGTGTAGTTTACATTATCCTAGCACGCCGGTACAGAGCTGAGCAGCAAACGAGTAACCGTGTATTACATTATCCTAGCTCGCCCGGGACAGCACTGTACAAGCGGGTGAACGCCCTTATCGGTGTTGACTCCACTAAAACTCTCCAAACTGTAACACATACGTGGCGGCTGGGGCCGTTCCGGGTGAGCAGGCGGCAAAACGAGTTGAATTCCCAGTGTAGCCGTATGCCAATTAATAGAGTCCAAAGATACAACGTTCAGCAATATGTGTAACTGAGACTACAGACCTGGCTGGGTCACATGAGAGGCGGGGGTCGCCTGCCAAGCTGGAGCCGGGTAGCGTGCGGCGGCCGGCCGCGTTTCCTTACCGGCGGCATGATTAGAGTGCAGTGTTGTGAAATCGGAGTGTTCAGAGCAGAGGCAGCGAGCCAAGTGAGACTGAAAGCGGAAAACGGTGTACGAGGAAAGCTAAGAATAGACTGCCTCGTGCGCAAATTACCCATGTTAGCCTCGTCCAACATGCACCATCAATTCAGTCACTTTGACAGATAGAACCTTTTTTATAGTATGGTCATTCCCCGATATGGATATCCAGGGCCCTTTCACATTCTACACCCCCCCCCCCCCTCTCTCTGCATGCACTAGACCCCGGCAATTAAGCTAGTGACATCTATCGGCAGAATTTGGAACCACTCTAGTCGGGTCATTTCCCTAACTGCCTATGACTTCACATAATATATCTCCATAAATAATGCTTGCAAAAATAATAAAATGCTTGATTATATTCAGATATTCATATAGCAACAGGGATTAAGATCTTATCCTTGTAATATATATTTTAAAAAAGACAACTTTATTGTATTTTTCTACTGGGTTTCACCGCCGCTCTGTTCATGTGTATTACACACCCTCAGTTAAGCTAGTGACATCTGTCGGCATAATCTGGAACTACAGAAGTTGGGTACGTTCTAGCTTAAATGGCGGGGTCTATTGCGTGCAGGTCAAAAGTGTTAAACCATAATCTTCAGCAGTTGCAGGCTGTGTTTAAATAAATTATCTTAGTATATATATATATTTCCTCATATGCGGCAATATATATATTTAATGAGCGCACCAGAAATTGGATATACTATTAAATTAAATCAAGTTCAGCGTCTTAATTTGAGAAAATTTGTTGTTTTCATTGGACTATGCAGCTTTAACCTTGAAGCAGAAACAAACGGATAATTACTAACTTAAAGCTGCATAGTCCGATATAAGCATCACATTTTCCAAACCTATACCATTAGCTAGCTTTGATCCTACATATCAAACATAGATATTTTGTGGGGGTAGATTAGTCGATTAGGCAGGGGAGAATTCAATCGTGGACGATTAGTCTTCCTCATTCCACTGCTCCTTTCCCTTTTCTAATAATGCTGAATCTAATATTGATGCAGTTATTAAGGATTTGTTGGTGCAATAAATGGGCAAATAATAACCCAAGTTAACAAAATCTGTTACTGCTGAAGCCTATGGTATCAGTAGCATTTTGATGTGTTTGCCAAAATTAATTGAAAATTAATTTGACATGACTTGAATTCAAATATCTCCAAAGTTAGACATTTAAAATAAAGGTTACCTCAAACTAATTTGAAATAGATTATAATGATCAATCTTATGTTTTTTTTATCTCAGAAGATGACAAATTCAAAACCATCGGACTGTACAACTTAAAAGGATAGCAGCCTGTTTAGTGTCACTCTACGTTGTTTGTGACACCAGTTATGAAACACAATATTCTAGCCAATTGTATATACAGATGAACCTCGATCCAACAGACTAATAGGGGGGAGCAGTTGTCCATTAAAGCCGTTTGTCCGTTGCAGCGACAAAATTTAAGAACCTATACCACAAGGCAGTGGTTCAGAACTCTGCAAGGCAGGGGTGTCAAACTCCCTGAGATATTGCTATACCTGCAATACCTGCATAGGATACAGCTATAATAATAGGCGTTGGACCTGTTAGCTGCTCTTAATTAATATAAATCAGGACAGTTCTTCAGATGTGGTGGATTGTAGCAACTGTCACTGGCTCCAAGATATACGTAATGCTTGACCAGTAGGCATCCAAAGAAACAATTCCTACAAAATCAGATATTTACTCTAGCAGATTGTGTCCGTTGGATCCGGAATCCGTTGCATCGGTCTCCGTTGGATCGAGGTTCATCTGTATATATATATATATAATTATATATATATATATATATATATATTCATAGGCAGAAATGCTAGCGACACAGTGAACCTGAACTAAAATGGATTTATGTAAATAAGCTCGCCAACTTCTTTATTAAAATTACCAAGGTTTACTTTCATTGCTGAATGCTTTCTGACACTTAGCCAATACTCCAGCCTCCAATACCATCTCTTTAACCAACTGCGCATATAGAGAGAGCACTTAATAAAGCTTAATGAAATTATGTAGGGATAACTTTTATTTGCCAGTCACAATTCGTAAAAAAAAGATGATTAAAGACAAATACCCAAATTTGTGTTACTTGCTTGGCATATCATGAGATATGAATTTAACACTTGAGCATGGTCTACCCATATATTCCAGTCAATCCATCTTTAAAAATTGTAACTAGATATAAGATATAATTCAGCCAACTTAGAAATTGCCAATGAGCTTTGAAGAAATGGGATGCCCCTTCTGGTATCTACACTTAATTGAGAATAGCCAAACACACACGCATTTATATATATATATATAGTATATTTCTGTTAAAAAATAATACCAAATTTCATAAAATCATACATTATCTGACTGACATCATAGCCACTTAGCGGCTATGACGTCACCAGCAGTCATATCACACACACTTCTCAGAGTGTTCTACCAATATCTATGGCTAGAGATCACCTGTGCAAGAAAGGGCGCTTTTTTCCTTTGTCGTCTGCTCACACCAAATGTCATCTGCTCACACCAAATGTCGTCTGCTCACACCAAATGTCGTCTCCTCACACCAAATGTCGTCTGCTCACACCAAATATCGTCTGCTGTGAGTAATACTCCCAATAATATAGTCTTTTATTAGCATTGAAAAAGACATTTTCTTTTCAGATGATGGCAGATTTATCTTTCGGGATCTTGTGCGAAACAGAAAAAAGTCACCCTTTCTTTGGTTCAGGTTCTACAGATTTATTTCATGGGAAGTATTTACATTCTTTGTCATCTGTTTGCTCATGTGCACCTACTGCTTGATGTTGACTGTAAATGAACCTTATTTGTAGTCGGTGTTTAATGTTACCTTTACCACAGAGGATACGCAGTGAACTGCTATCCACAACAGTAGTTCTTCCCACTGCCATCAGAGGGCGGGTTGCTGGTGGAAATATTCTATAAAACCTTTTCCCACAGAACATGCTCTACAGCGAGCTGCTACCCACAACAATAGTTCTTCCCGCTGCCATCAGAGGGCAGGTTGGTGATGGTGGAAATCCTCTAGAATACCTTTTCCACAGAGCATGCTGCAAAGCGAACTACTACCTGCGACAATAGTTCTTCCCATTGCCATCAGAGGGCAGGTTGATAGTGGAAATCCTCTATAAGACCTTTTCCACAGACCAAGCTGCATAGCAAACTACTACCCGCCACAATAGTTCTTCCCACTGCCATCAGAGGGCAGGTTGGAAGTGGAAATCCCCTATAGTATAAGACCTTTTCCACAGAGCATGCTGTGCAGCAATCCTGCGAGTCGCGACATTAGTTCTTGCCATTGCCGACAGAGCGTGAGTTGGTAGTGGAAATCGTATATTACGCTCCAGATACCTACAAACACACGTATATATATGGTTATGTACATGACCTATGCATAGCTTTAACAAACTTTCCCCATTACACATTAGCTTGTGTCAAACAATGTTCAGCACACATCTGACGGTTTTTCTTCTTCTAATACACCTTAGTGAACCAATCATGCATGTCATATAACACGCCACAGTGCTTTCTGTAACATTGTCAGAAGGCTGGGACTATAGCAAAACACAATCAATGTCATCATACACAGATAGATCAGGGTCAATCTGCTGTCAATGCATAATTACTACTCTCTCGTCTCAATCTAGATAAAAGATTCACCCAGTACTTGTAGTAGATGGGTGAAGACCAGCCTTATATAAATACGGGCAAAAATAGCGTTAGTATGGAACAAGAAGTAGAATGCCTGGCTCCAGGGTCAAATGATTACTTATATCAGAACAGAGTTGGTGAAATGGGAGAGAATGCAAAAAGACAAGATGGCAGCCAGAGAATGCCGTCGATTTCACTTTTAAATTGGATGAAAGTATATGTTTTATTATATTTTCCAACTCAAAAGTAGCGGGTAAACATGAAGACATATACAAAGAATAAATGTTGCTTCTTAGATTGTGAAATTAGGCTCTCATAACGACTCAGTTCATTAGCCCGATGTTTTGACCGTTTTTATATAAGGCTGGTTTTCACCCCTGTACTAGAAGTATGGAGTGAATCTTATATCTAGTCTCAATCGTGTAACCTTATCTACATATCCTCGCTATGTAGGGTCAAATTAATCAATAGTACACTGGAATTGCCAATTAATTAAGCAATTAGTTTCATGTATGCATACTGTTACATCACTTCAGTAAATTGGTTATCTGCAAGTCTATGACGTCATTTGTACAGTTTACAACTCCCACTAGGTTCTCATTTCTTAGTCCAATATAGTAGTACTATCTCCACATAAACATTGTACTTGAACTTCAAAAGCCACTAAAAAGCTTCACCATAAAAATAGAGTACATTTTGTATGTATATATATAACTATTATATCCGCCGAGAGGATTACAATTAATTTGGCTGTGCTTGAGCCATAGCACATACATAAGTAATTCAACTCATGAATATATACTTACCAGAATGTATATTCAGGTCCATGACGTAAGTTTTTACAGCTCACCTGTCCACAAACTTGAGATTAGTAAATTGGCATATGTTCTAATTCAGATGTATTCGTGCAGTGTTGTCTGCTGTAATTGAGGTGCACTGGTTGATTGTCATCTGCTGTAATTCAGGTGCACTGGTAGATTGCCATCTGCTGTAATTCACAAGCAGGAGTAGCTTTTCATTTGCTGTAATTCAGAAGCAGGGGTGTATTGTCGTGGGCTGTAATTGAGGTGCACTGGTAGATTAGTGTAAATTGTCATCTGCTGTAATTGAAGTGCACTGGTAGATCAGTGTAAATTGTCATCTGCTGTAATTGAAGAGCACTGGCACATCAGTGTAAATTGTCATATGCTGTAATTGAGGTGCACTGGTAGATTGTTGTTTGCTGTAATTCAGAAGCAGTGGTAGATTGTCATCTGCTGTAATTGAGGTGCACTGGCAGATTGGCATCTGCTGTAATTGAGGTGCACTGATAGATCAGTGTAAATTGTTGTCTGCTGTAATTCAGGTGCAGTGGTAGATTGGAGTCTGCTCTAATTCAGATGTACATATTGTCGTCTGCTGTAATTCAGCTGTATTCATAGATTGTCGACTGATTTAATTCATATCTACATATTGTCATCTGCTTTAATGCAGACGAATCGACGTGTTCTCCCACTTCGCGCCTTAGACACCCAAACAAAAACAGAAGATAACCGATGCCCTAATTGCAGTCAGAACATATTGACTCTGCATTTGACAGTATGCCTACGATGTAAAACTAACAGTGCATTGACATAGAAAATTTACCCTTTTTTGTTTTGTTTTTCTCTTTAGACTTGCCATCCACAGTGTCCATTCAACAGTGCTAATCACCTCGCTCAGTGGAACTGCAATGCTAGGCGTCAACTGAGCAGACTGCACTAGACTTGCTCTCACTCGTTTATTGGCCCAGATCACCCTCGGCCAATCAAAACAGGCCAGACCAGACCGGTACAGCCACAACAGCCATTTCAGACCAGTGCAGGGCAAATCAGACCAGATCGGGCCAAATCAGACCAGATCGGGCCAAATCAGACCGGATCAAGTGAAATCAGACCATCCCATGTCAGATGAAGCCACATTGGACCAGCCCAGAATGGGTCAGATCAAATCAGAGCAAGCTTTCCAGACCAGGTCAATCCACATCAGACCAATCCAGATTAGATTGGGCCAAATCAGACCAGGTCAGGGCAAATCCGACCAGTTCAGACCAAATCAGACCAGGGTAGGCCAAATCAGACCATACCAGGCCAACCCAGACCAGTTCAGACCAGCTTCGACCAAATCAGACCAAATCAGGGCAAATCAGACCGGATTAGACCAAATCAGACCAGGTTAGACAACATGAGATCAGGTTAGACCAAATCAGACCATGTTTAACCAAATCAGACAAGCCCAGGCCAAATCATTCCACATCAGAACAGGCCAGACCAAATCAGACCAGATCGGGCTAATTCAGACCAAGGCAAGCCAAATCAGACCAGATCGGGCCAAATCAGACCAGGTCAGACTGTACCAAATCAAGCTGGCATAGACCAGGTCAAGCCCTACCAGGTCGGGTTGGGTTCACGGTTAGCCATCTCAGACTGACAGCGAACCCTGACAGGATGCTACTCCTGTCGTCCATCCAACTGCCCGTCGGCCATTTCCAGTAAATCGGCTCAGTTAACGCCAGGCATGCCGGGAGCGTAAAGCAGACTCACATCACGGACTGCTCAACAGCAGGATGAGCAGGAGGAGGAAGAGATTATTACACTGCTTCCGGTGTGTACACGTCTCTATCTACGTGAGCCTCTCACTAGAGCTGGTGTGCGTGGGTGTGTGGGTGTGGGTGTGGGTGTGTGGGTGTTGGGGGTGGAGGGGCTGCTGGGAGAATGTTAACTGAGACATGTAACACCTTTACATCGCACATTATATAGCACCCTAACACGAGTCTCGAACTGAGTGACCCATCTCTGAACCAGCCACATGCATAGCTTATAATGAATAAATGGTGCATCTCCCCTCTTCAGGGTTACCGACTGACCACTAGTACCACTTCTCTCCTCACAAGGTCGCCCCAGGTCGCCAAAGGTCATCCGAGGTCGCCCAACATCACCCAAGGTCGCCCATGGTAGTTCATGGTCGCCCAAGGTCACCCTAGGTCGCTCTAGGTGGCCCAAGGTCGCCCAAGGTCATCCAAGGTGGCCCAAGCTCGCCCAAGGTGACAGGATTCAAACAAGAGGCAATCGCCATACCGGTTTACTTAAACCAGGCTCGCCCATGGACGCTTGCTGTGCACCTGGTGATAGTTTGTATGTATGGGCTGCCTTGCTGTGCGCCTGGTGATAGTTTGCATGGGGCCGCCTTGCTGTTACTACATCTGAACGCGCGGATCTGTCCTGTGTACATATATAGCAGCAGTGTGTGCTCCACCATGTGCTTGTGTACTAACGCTGTGTTCTCCAATTGTCCATCGCGTCCATCTCCCTTCTCATAGGCTACTGCAGGGCCACATGGTTCAGTTCGGAACCTTGCAGCAGCAGCAACGGCAGCGGCAGCAGCAGCGGCAATAGTAGCAGTGGTAACAGTAGCAATGGCAGCAACAGCAGCGGCTGCAACAGCAGCCACAGCAGTAGCAGCAGGAACAACAGCAGCTGCAACATCGCCAGCAGCTGCAACAGCAGAAGCAACAGCGGCTGCAACATCAACAGCGGCAATAGCAGCAGCTGCAACAGCATCAGCAAAGTTGGTGCTATTTCACCTACTGAGAATTCCTGTCACGCTGGTTGCCAACGTGACCAATGTCAACAGCAGGGAAACAGCGGCGAAGTTCGTGGGACGACCGCTGGTAGTGGCGGCGCTGTTGTGGAAAAACTGCTGCTTATTCTCGTACTCGGCATCATAGTCCGAGACGTTCGGGTCGTCCTCGGCGGGGGCGGCCATCTTGTACCCTCGTTCTGGTGGGTTGCGGGGCTCCTCGCTGCGTTCCACGGGTTGTGTTATGTGGGGTTTCTCCGCTGGGGGCAGCTCACAGGTGCCTGGAAGAAGCAGAGAGGCCATCGGTTGACTCAAAGCGGCAATATTTCTTTTTGGTATTATTAGTAGCAGAGAGGCCATTGGTTAACTCAAAGCGGCAATATTTATTTCCGGTATTGTTAGTAGCAGAGAGCCATCGGTTGACTCAAAGCGGCAATATTTCTTTTCTGTATTATTAGTAGCAGAGAGGCCATTGGTTGACTCAAAGCCGCAATATTTATTGTCGGTATTGTGATTAGCAGAAGGGGCCATTGGTCAACTCAAACGGCAATATTTCCTTTTGGTTTATTATATTAAGATAAAGCTGTATAGTCCCATGAAAACATACAATTTTCAAAACACAAGCAATTATCTATATTTTAGTCGACACATATCTAACTTAGATAGTGAAGCACTTATTAAGTATTTCTTACTGCATAGAAGGGCATACTAAGTCAATTTAATAGAACCTTTTACTGCTGAAATCTATGGGTTCAGAGTTTTCGCAAGTACACCAACATTAATTTTGCATGTTGACACTTCAAATATCCCAAAGGTTAGCCATTTAAAATAAAAATGTCTTCAAGCTAATCTACGATAGATTATAAAAATCAACCTAATATCCATATCTCACAAAATGACAGAAACTCAAAACCATCGGACTATGCAACTTTAACTCTGAGAGGTCTTTTGGTATTATTAAAGCTGCATAGTCCGATGAAAACATAACATTTTCAAAACACAAGCAAGTATCTACATGTGATTCTACATATCTAACTTTGATACTAATGACTTATTAAACATTTTGTCGCCAGATAGAAGGGCATAACTGAGGCAATTAAAAGTTGCATTTTCCGATGTTTTTGAGTTTCTGTCATTTTCTGATTTTGGAGCGAGTGATACAGGCGTGAGGCAGAACCAGGCGAGGAGGAAGAGGCCAGGTGGCAGCACCAGGCGAGGCAGAAGGCCTGACCAGTCGCTTTGAGTAGATAAATGTCATTAGTTGGTGTAGCATCAGTTGATATGAACTGAGGACCCATACTTGGTTTCCGTATAATCGTCCATGTTGCCAGTAACATGTATAATTCAAAACCCTGACTACGGGCTTGATATTATCAATACCATAGATACCGTTCGTAGTGTGCATCGCTATGTACAAAGTTAACTTCCGGTAGTAGATTCAAAGGCTAATCCAGTCCTTACCTGGCCATCGTCGACGACAGTTCATTGAGTTTCAATAAGAAATGTTGTCCATCCCACCCACCCTTGCTCTTGAGTAGTGCAGTTGATAGGGCTGAGAGCTTATGGTCCCTATGACCCTTGACATGAATGTTGCTGTGTGATATAAAAGTGTGATTGTGTGAGTGTGCCAGATGTGAGCTGACCATGTGACCGTGATCTGCCCTAGTTGCTGCCTCATGTCTTCAATTGTCAAGCCTCTTCAAAGAAATGAATATATGTGTCTTCAGTAGTTTATCATACAATTATTATGATAGTACAATCAAAGATATGCCCTGCATATAAGTAATGAAATATAGTAATGATAGATCTCTATAGCTATCTGACCTGCACATATGTAATAATATCAGCAATATGATAGTTGCGCAGGTTGTACTACCTGAGATTAGATAGAGTAGTTAAAGCTAATAGTCTCAATTGTACTATTGAGTGAAGCTTATATAAAAGATTTTCACAAAGGTGTATTATATAAGGCTTTTGTAAAAATGTATTAAGCCTGATTAATAAGTGTATTAGCCCAAAAAATGTTTATCTGTGTCTGGTTTTGAATCATACACGTATGATTAGATATACAGGACATTTTAGGTTGCTCATTATAATCTACCTTAATTTAAGTTTGAAGTAACTTTTATTTCAAAAGGCTAACTTTAATGGTTATACATTTGACCTTCCTATCCATGTGAAGTGGGCGAGCCTGTAGGTGAGCTTAGGCATTTGTGGGCCGAGGATGAGTGTCATGCACTTATTTGCAGGTCACTTGCCTATTTGGCCCGTAAAGGTCATAGATGCTGAGAAGGACCTACTTCTTCCTGACGTTAAAGTATATTTATTCATTTATTTATAGATTTGGTTCTAATTGATCTGTACTAAATTTAATATGTAATTGTGTATGTGATTAGCTGTTAGTATTATATCTATCATCCAGATATATGGATTATCTCAGAGAATAAACAGTCAATTGTGTTGTATTCCACTGGTCTATTGCCTCCTTTTGCCACCCAAACCATCTCTATTATAATAATTACATTATGTACCATCATACAAACGGCTAAACATGTTTAAATAGTGTGCCAAAATCCAATTTGGATATGAAGGATCCTATCTAAGTGAGCTGCTTTGGTTTTGAAAATGTGATGTTTTCATCGAACAATGCAGCTTAGCGTTTAAGTGAGTGTGTATCATTGTGGTGGTGTTCACACTATTCGAGGTTGTACTGTAGAACAAGGTTACATAAGGCACAATCTGAAGAATCACACAGATTACATCTTACGTTGCATCTCATAATCCTTTGGCTACACTGTAGATCTCTGGATAGACACTTATCATTAATACCTCATCAGGTGGGTTTCTCTATTGGCACACTATCTGGGCAGCAAACATCAGCCTGATGCCAACAGACCGTGTCGGTCACACCTAAGTAATCACACTTCCACAGGTGTAGCCAGGAGAGGAACTAGGCATCAATACACCGGCCTAACTCACTAACTCGGCCAGCTGTGTTCACCCTTATTGTTTTTCATTGGTTGTAACAATTCATGCATCTTTTCCAGCACCGAGGCACTGGTGTTCCGTTCACAGGGATTACATTGCAGTTAGGCATCTCCACGGGTACCTAGATAAGGGAGATTAGTAAACTACAAAGGTAGGTTAGTAGGTTAGTGGGTTAGTAGGTTAGTGGGTCAGTGGTTCGGCTTCAGGGTCTGTTTGTTGTTATGAGCGAAGACAACGGGTTGCTATGTAAACTGTGTTGTTGTTATTTTGGGTGAATTGTGTGCATTGGAGAAGCAATTGCTTATAAGTTATATTTTCTCAATTTGGTTGCCTGGTATGTAGAGGAGGGATAGTTGAGGTTCACCATTGATTATGGCGACAAGGTGGACAATTGATATATATACACATATACACATATATAGATTTATACATATATATGCGTTTATATATGTATATATATGTATGTATATGTATATATATGTATATATATGTATATATATGTATATATATGTATATATGTATATATATGTATATATTTATATATGTATATATGTATATATATGTATATATATGTATATATATGTATATATATGTATATATATGTATATATATGTATATATATGTATATATGTAAAAAAAACACTTCCAAGCGAGTGGAGTGTCAAGCCCCGCGCAGGGAGTGGAGTGGTGCATGCCAGGAATCCCCTCCCCCCCGGATAAGGGGGTCAGGGCTAGGCACTACATTGCTTATTACATGCGATAACGGGTTTATTACTATCCATATATATATATGGATATATATGCATATATATGTACATTATATATATATATATATATATATATATATAATTTGTTTGTTTGAGTCATTGCTTACTTGCTTGAGCACCTGGTTGATTGCTTGCTTGATTGGCTGATTTCCCGATGGGCTGATTAATTGATTGCTTAGCTGATTACTTGGCCTGATTGTTTACTGGCCTGTTTGATTGATTGGCTATATTGAGTTGAAGCCCCCCCCCCCCTCAACCCCCTCCCCGTTACCTCGCTCTCTATTAAACGCTAACTATGACCTGAATTATTCATACAGTGGACCCCCACATCCCCCAGCTCTCCAGCTCTAGACTTGGTGGACCTAGTGTAAGCGTTGATGACCAATTTATATGTAAGCCTGTCAATTACACATGCCTCACCAGTGCCAGCGGAGAGCTGTGGTTGCTCCTTGGAGAACAACAAATAAATAAAAATCCAGTTTTGGTCCGTAGGATTTAATATTCCCTGTGCATATATGTGGTTTATTTTGTTATATCTTTCTCTGCAGTAGACCAAACAGGTTTGCATATGAATGTAATTGTATAACCCAAGCTAAACAACAGTGCCAGCAGAGAAAAGATTGTCTCCTTCATCTACCAGACTCTCTGACTGCAGCTACATACACATGTCCAACGTGTCACCGCACATTCCAAGCACAAATTGGACTCATCAGTTATCGACGAGTTCACAACAAACAATGAGTTGCAGTCATCATCGCCACCCTTGGACAACCAAGAACAATTTTAAAAGACCCCCACATACTACTAGGGGGTTGATATTGCCACTGCGTTTAAGTTGATTTCATCAACCGGAAGAGGTGTTTACAAAGCCAGCAGTGCCCGTCTAAATGTGTGTTTGTACGCTTGTTGGGGGTGGTGCTTTCTAGCAACAATTGTGCACATATCAGGACAGGTACGGACTTATGACAATGCACACATATGGTCACTTTATAGTGCTGCCTCACTGGGAGACCTGGTCACTGGCAACATGATCCATTATCCCACTCAGACTTGCAGTTTCCCGATACTGAGCGAACCAGTTGTGGCGCTATCCTAATAATGCCAAGTGCCAGACGAGGTAGTGATGAGTATTAATTTTGTAAGTCCTTGCCTTGACTCGGTCAGGGTTTGAACACTTGAGCTCCCACATGGGAAGCCGGGTAGCCTTCTTCCTGATTCAGCCACAACATCCGGTCTTTGTGTGTTACACCACATGACTCATCAATATTTTGAAGATACTAATGGTAGTATGCCAACTAACATAGATAAATCAGACGAGATATAAATAGGCAAGTTGGTTAGATCAAAATTACACGAGTATTAATCAAATTCCCATATTTGTTTTGAATTATAGAGAGACCATATAGAATAAGACAACGTTGAGACCAAAGTAACTCCTAGATCTAAATCTAGATCAAAATCGAGATCTAGATATGGATCTAGATTAAATCTATATCTAAATCTATACCTAAATCTAGACCTAAATGTAGATCTAAATGTAGATCTAAATCAGATGTTTTCCCTGGTCTATATGCAAATGTAAAAGAAGTTGAGATGATACAATTTAATATTGTGCTAATATATAATGTTGTACATAATCTAATATTGTTTTATATAGTTGGCACTCTATGGAAGACACTCTCTTTTAAAAATAAATGCGTTATTATAACTGATATTTCCATTCTATCTCTATGCTTCTTCATGCCGGTGTAGTAAGTTCAAAACACTACCCCACAAAAACACTACAGTAGTGTTTTCAACCTAGGTTCAAAACACTATGGTAGTGTTTTCAACCTAGCTGAAGGTAGGTTCAAAACACTACTGTGGCCACACTCAAAACACTATCCTCAAGTTCAAAACACTACCTTTAAGTTCAAAACACTACAGGGCAGTATGTACTAAGGTGGGGCAGTAGGGGTTGTTTTTAGTGGTTATTGTTTTACATTCTAGCAACATGGAAGGTCATATCTGGATGGGTACTCACTATCCTATTAATGCCAAACTCCATGCTAGGAAAGCGACAAGTATCAATTTGTGGTGCATACACCGCAGCATCATCAGCGTATACTAAAACGTGGTGCACACGCTGCAGCACTATCAGCGTAACATGTGGTGCACACACCGCAGCACCATCAGCGTAACATGTGGTGCACATGCCGCAGCTCTATCAGTGTATACTAATATGTGCTTCAAACGCCACAGCAAGGTCAGCTTGTTGTGATAGTGTTTTCAACTTGGGTAGTGTTTTGAACGTATGTAGGGGTAGTGTTTTGAACTTAACAGTAGTGTTTTCAACCTAAGTTCAAAACACTACCGTAGTGTTTTTAACGTAGGTTCAAAACACTACCGTAGTGTTTTGAACGGCGTAGTGTTTTGAACGTCCTACACCGGCACCGGAAGCGATGGCCGAATCAGTAGAGCGCAGGCTTCCCGTGCGGAATGTCCGGAGTTCGATTCCCAGTCGAGCCAAACTAATGATGTACCAAATTTATACTTGTCGCTACATAGCCTGATTCTCAGCATTACTAGGATAGGGCAAGGAACGGTTAGCTCAACATCAGGATAATGTGACTGAGTGGGAAATCAGGTCATGTCGGCTGCGGCCTGGCCTCCCAGTGGGGCAGCAATATAAAGTTGCCATACGCTTACACTTACACTTATCCTCTTCTGCTTAAGAAATTAGGAATCAAGGTTTGGCCTGTCTAAGTGGGACCTAGTGAAATTATAGTTTTCGTGCGACGAGCGCTGACTGTAGCGGTAATTTACCCAGTGCTTATCGAGGCGTCCGTTGAAAGAGTTTAAACTCTGGGATTTCACTACATCAGCTGCGCTCTGTCACAAGTCGGTCGGTACCAATCCTGATATAACCTTAGGTGTGGCCAGGACGGACAACACCTACAAACAAACACAATTTCTGCGGGCTTCATATGGTTTCGAGTATATTACTGTATTAGTTCCTGCTACTGCCGCCAGGTGATGGACTGTTGGGTGGGAATCGCCTGCTTAACTGCTGGTCTCACTTACCCGGCGCTGCGTCTAGCGTGTAGGTTAGTGTGTCCTCCAGCAGCGAGGGGGCGCCACGGTTGCACCGTCGGTCTGTGGAGAACTCGATCACACCTCCTGTCTCTCGGAACATCTGAAGTGACAACAACAACCGGGTTGGTGTGAATGAATCAAATGTTACACCTTTCTGTCCGGAGTCAAACCAATGACTTAAACAAAAATTGATACTTGTCGCTTTCTAGTCAGGTGCTCGGCATTATTACTATATTAGGATAGGGAAAGGACTGGTTTAGCTTAGTGTCAGGATAATGTGACTGTGTGGGATATCAGGTCATGGTGATAGCGGCCTGGTCTCCCAACAGGGCAGTATTCTAAAGTCCCCATGAGTACACACCGTCACAAGTCGATACACATCCTGATATCACCTTTCGGTGTTGCCAGGACGTAAAACTCCAACAACGAACCAACCTTTCTGTCCGTCTGTATATCCCAACCCGTCCCACACTGCAAGCATTTAGCATCCTCTTCTTACACATAGCATTATCTTGCACTCAGCATCAGTTTGCACTTAGCATCAGTTTGCACTTAGCATCAGTTTGCACTTAGCATCACTTTGCACTTTGCATCAGTTTGCACTTAGCATCAGTTTGCACTTAATATCACTTTGCACTCAACATCACTTTGCACTTAGCATCACTTTGCACACTGCAACAGGTTGTACTCAGCATCCCTTTGCCCTTAGCATCCTCCTTGCATTTTATAATCGCTTTGCATTACCTTCACTTTGCAGTTAGCATCACCCTAAATTTAGCACCAGTTTGCACTTAGCATCACCTTGCAGTTAGTATAATCATGAATTTAGCATAATCTTGCACTGAGTATCACATTGTATTCGCATTACTTTGGATTTAGCATTATTTTGGACCTATTTGCAACAGTTTGTACTTAGCATCACCTTGCAGTTAGCATGATTATGGATTTAGCATAATGTTCCACTGAGTATTACATTGTATTCGCATTACTTTGGATTTAGCATAATTTTGGATTTACTACCCCCTTGAATTTAGAATCATGCTGAAATTAGCATCACCTTGAATTTAACATTACCTTGACTATATCATTACGTTGCACTTAGCACCATTTTGCAATTGAGCATCACATTACATTAAGATCCCTTTGAATTTAGCGTCACCTTGAATTTAGAATCACCCTTTCAGTTAGCATCACATGACAGTTAGCACTAGCTTCAATTTAAGACAAGTTTTCCCTTAGCATCCCTTTCCACTTACAGGTAGTTTCCAGTTGGCATCACTTTGCACTTAGCATTACATTTCGCTTAGCAACACCTTGAATTTAGTATCAACCTGTATCTGGCACCACCTGGCTGGTAGCACCACGTTGCATCACGTTGCATCACGCTGCACCACGTTGCATCACACTGCACCACGTTGCATCACGTTGCACCACATTGCATCACGTTGCATCACGTTGCACCACATTGCATCACGTTGCATCACGTTACATCACTTTGCATCACATTTCATCAATGTGTAACACCTTGCATCACTTTGTATCACCTTGCATCACCTTGCATTACATTGCATCACCTTATTTCACATTGCATCACCTTGCATGTACGATGTAGCATCATTTTGCACTCAAACTCACATACTACCAACTCAGGACGCGGTCGAGATTCATCTATCAAGCACGGGAAATGTCATCCGTGGACAATTGGTGTTTCACAATGCACTGATCCTTATGCCTGGTACACACCTACTGTATAGGATTCGCACACTAAAACTGTGTGACTCGACCCGACCCGCTTAAAACTGAAAACGGGCCAATTCATTTTTCGGATCGCGAATCGCAATCGTAATCGGCCGGTTTTAGCCCTAAAACTGAGGTTTAATGCGCGAATCGCAATCGATTTTTGTGTGCGAAACGGGCAGTTTTAGATCATATTCGGTAGGTGGGTGCACACAAACGGTAGGTGTGTACTGGCATTACCCTACTCTAGGATGGCGAGTCTAGTTATTGACAAGAATAACTTGTAAATCCATTTGCTTCGCTTGGCCATGGTGCCAAAACCCACAAACTAACATCACACATGGGAAGGGGGAACCCAACTCATTCGTTGATGTACCTGAATATATAATTTCACAGAAGTAACAAGCACTATCAAAGACAACTGTTCCCCCATGACTGGGTTAGTGAAGGATTAACACAACGAGGCCCCGAAGAATGTTAGTAAATCAGGCTCAATCTGTTCTTGATTCAATTTGATTAATTAAACATTTTTTAGTTTTGATACAATTTCAAGTCCACCCCTTTTATGCAATTGCACAGAGCGAACTCAGTTCCAGAGAGGAGATAACTGACAGACACCGATAACAGGATGATAAGGGGGTGGTGATAGTAGTGTGCGGGTGGGGGTGAGGGGGGGCCGAGAGAGGCGGGTGGTGGGAATAATCAGGCAGACATTAATGGCTGGTTGAATTCTCACCCGAAATCCAATTCATTGCATCACCGCGTTGAAATAAGAAAACGCAACTAGCACCAATAAAACACTGAATGTGAAAAGAAGGTTCTTTTGGTAACATCAGAAAATCCCTATCAGTATCAGTCTGGTAGTATTGCTATAAACATAGACACTAATAAATACTCTACTAGACTACTAAATGACTTAAATGTACAATCCTCCAAGCATAGTTTGTCCCATCATTACTAACAACTTACTTACTCAAACTACTTCATGTAGTCAAAAACACACCCCAGGTATTATCAACCTTTCAAGCATAACCCTACAACTTGTACAAGTTAACCACACTCCATCTCTCAGAATAAACAAACCATTCTACTAACACTCTGTCTCAGAATGCTGTCTTACAACATGATAATTATGCAATTCACAACACAGTAGGGATGCAAACCTGTGAAGGGAAACTATGCACCTAACCATCCCATAATGTAACGGTCTAATCAATACACATGTATGTATCTAAGTATGTATGTATACAACATATAACTGCTATCTTGTATGTGAATTGTCAAACTATACCATATGTAAGTCTTGGAATGATTAATATTGTTATTCCAGCTGACTTGAGCTAGCTGCTGATGACAATATCAGACTACATATATTGTAAATAACTGTATTGCCACATGACTGGAAGACCAGTGCCACGGCGCTGACAAAATAATTTATTCAATGAATAAACTATATTTACAACAACCAAAAAAGGTGGTCTTTCATTCGACAAGAGTGGTGGCTGGCCTTGTGTGGGAAGTCCTAGGTTGCAATCCCCGACCGAGTCAAACCAATGACTTAGACAAAATTGATACTTATCGCTACCTGTCCTGCCACGTGATATTACTAGGATAGGAGAAGGCGTGGTGGAATGAGGGTTTGTTGGTTGTTGGAGTTTTACGTCTTTGCAACATCTAAGGTCATATCAGGTATGTGGAAGCCCAATCACTTAATCACCGAATGTCACGCAACAGGAATATTGGTCGGTTGTTTGATTTTTACATCCTTACAACATCTAAGGTCATATAAGGACCGGCACCGACTTGTGATACTGCTCACTCATGGCAAGTTAATAGTACTGCCCCACTGGAAAATCAGGCCACTGGCACCATGACCTGATATCCCACTCAGTCACATTATCCTTACACTGAGCTAAACAGTTGTTGCCCTATCCTATTAATGTCGAGCGACCAGCTAGGAAGTGACAAGTATCAATTTTATAAGTCATTTGTTTGACTCGACCGGGAACCAAACTGTTGCGAGCCCCGCACGCTACCGATTCGTCCACCACGCCGGTCTCACCAGGAAGAAAATATGTACCGTAAATCCCATATTGGCAACCCCACACAATATCCCCATTAACCAACCCCATGGGACCTTTTGTGGGCGCTGCAGGGAGTATCCCGGAAGTGACGTAATTGCCACGGCCACAAGATGGATGCGCATAATCAAATATGTGAGGGGATAACATGACTGTGTGACACACGTGTTACAGGTACCCACCACACACACACACACTCTCACACACACATGTATGCACACCACGCCTACTCCAATCCACGCTACAGAACCAAAGCGCTGAGAATAGGAAATTAAGTTTTGAAAAAAAAGAAGCGGGGTTTTCAATAAACAATGTGTAACGCGCACGCCAAATAATACCAAATCAAATCCATTTAGCATCGGTCCTGCGCATGGCCTGGGTGTGATGCATCATGGGAAGGTGGCGTATACACCCCCCCCCCCCCACACACACACATCTCTCCAGTTAGCTAATCCCGTAGCATTGTCTGAGACAGGGCTGCTGAACAACCCAGTAGAAAAACCGGGCGCGGTGGCCGAATTGGTAGAGTGCGGGCCTCGCGTGCGTAAGGTCGGGAGTTCGGTTCCTGGTCGAGTCAAAGCAATGACTTATAAAATTAATACTTGTTGTTGCTTCCTAGCTCCGCGCTCGGCATTAATAGGACAGGGCAAGGACTGCTTGACTCAGTGTCAGGATAATGTGACTGAGTGAGATATCAGGTATTGCTGCAAGCAGCCTGATTTCCCAGTGGGGCAGCACTATGAAAGTCACTATGAGTGTGCACTGTCGCAAGTCGGTACCCATCCTTATATGACCTTAGATGTTGCCAGAATGTAAAACTCCAACAACCAACCAATTTTCCTGTTGTGTTACATTCATTGATTAAGCGAAGGGAACAATTGTGCCTCCTCATTCCATCACACCTTTCCCTATCCTAGTAACAAACCTATCTGTCCTTCAAGCTGTCATCCCAAACGTTCGACCAGACGGGATGGCCGAATGAGTTAGAGCGTCCCTCTCCCGTGTTGGTAGACCATGGAGTCGTGGGTTCGAATCCTGGTCGAGTCAAACCAATGACTTTAACATTGATACTTGTCCCTTCCTAGCCATGTCCTCTGCATTATTAGGATAGGGGAAGGACTGGTGTGTCAGGAAAATGTGACAGTGGGATATGAGGTAATGGTGCTGGTGGCCTGGTCTCCCAGTGGGGCAGCAGTGGGGTCTCCCAGTGGGGCAGTCACCATGAGTGCTCACTGTCGCAAGTCGGTACCCATCCTGATATGACCTTATGGGGCTGTCACACTACGACATGACGACGTCAGCATAGGGAGAACGTGAAAAACGTTGAACTTCTCGGCGTAGTATGCAAATTTGGGCACAAGTTGAACGTGGACGAGAGCGTAACGTCGGTAAAGCATAGTGATACCGTCATTCAACGAGAGAGGAAAACGTCATTACGCTCACGGAACATTATGAACGTTATTCCATCGCCAGAAGAATGTTACGTGACGTTACATACGCTATGACACTGGCGAAACGTTGAACGTACGTTGATCATACGCTCTCCTGACGTTCTCCTGACGTTCTCCTGACGTTCCCATTATGCCATGTGGACGTTTCCACTGGGTTTAATGTGGGTCAACGTAGTGGAACGTAGTGAGCAGCGTTTGACTAACGTCCATTTAACGTCATTGACGTTCGCCGAACGTGTACAGAACATACGGCGAACGTAAACCCTTACGTTCGAGTTAAGTCGAAAGTTTTGAACAGGTTCAAAACTTTGACGCGCACCGACGTAACACGACGTAACGTGACGTAGCTCGACGTCAGTCTAACATCATTCTGACGTCATCATGACGTAACCCAACGTACGTCAATGTAATGATGAAACGTGATCACGACAGGCTTACGTTTGCTCGTTACGTCGTAGTGTGACAGGGGTATAAGATGTTGCCAGAATGTAAAAACTCCAACAACCAACCAATTTTCCTGTTGTGTTACATTCATTGATTAAGCAAAGGGAACAACTGTGCATCCTCATTCCATCATGCCTTTCCCTATCCGAGTAACCAACCTACGTGTCCTTCAAGCAGTCATCCCAAACGCTCAGATCATCTAGTGCGATATTCGTACATCTCTGTGTGTCCAGCTACACTCAACTCAGATGGCAACCCTGCCTTCTGTGTGGCAGGTTCCACTTCATTTAATAGGTATCAGAGGAGGTAAGATTGGTTTGTTGTTGGAGTTTTACATCCTGGCAACATCTGAGGCCATATCAGAATGGGTACCGATTTGCGACAGTGCATGCTCATGACGATTTTATAGTGCTGCTCCACTTGGAAATCAGGCTTCCCACAACATGACCTGATATCCCACTCAGTCACATTATCCTGATAAAGAGCTAACCAGTCCTTGCACTATCCTATTAATGCTGAGCGCCAGGCTAGGTGACACCAAGTATCAATTCTATAGGTCATTGCTTTGACTCGACCGGAACCAACCTTCCGATCTCCCTCACAGAAGGCCCACGACCTACCAATTCGGCCACTGCATCCGGTCAAAGATGTAGCAAAAGCAGTGTCTCTTGAACAATTGTAATCTGTCTCTCAAGACTGACCTGCTGATGGCGGAAAGAGAATTTTGCCATCATTTGACTTTTATTTTAAAACAAAGTTGTAAATATGTCAAACTGCTTAGTATACAGTCCCTTAGAATGAATTCAATGTTTATGTTTAGTAGTAGTGGTAGTATCACAATATAGGAGTTGGACGTAGCTCAGGTGGTAGAGTGTCCACATGTGAAGGTGTCGGTAATACTATTGATCCTGCTCAGTGGACCCATTTGCAGTTTGGGATATTTTCCGTTCCAGCCAGTGGTCCACAACTGGTTCATCAAAGGCTGTGGTATGTGCTGTCCTATATGTCGGAAAGGACATATACAACACCCCTGTCACACTACGACGTAACGAGCTAACATAAGCCTGACGTGCTCACATTTGGTCATTACGTTGTCCTACGTTGGGTTACGTTATTATGACGTCAAAATGACGTTAGACTGACGTCGAGCCACGTCATGTTACGTCATGTTACGTCGGCGCGCATCAATGTTTTGAACCTGTTCAAAACTTTCGACGTGATGCGAACGTAAGGGTTTACGTTCGCCGTACGTTCTGTACACGTTCGGCGAACGTCAGTGACGTTAAACGGACGTTAGTCTAACGTTCCTCACTACGTTCCACTACGTTCCACTACGTTCCACTCGTTGACCCACATTAAAGCAAGTGGAAACGTCCAAGCAGCGTAATGGGAAAGTCAGGAGAACGTCAGGAGAACGTCAGGAGAACGTCAGGAGAACGTACGTTCAGCGTTTCGCCAACGTTTAATGACGTAAGTAACGTAAGGTAACGTAAAGCAACGTAGTTCTGGCGATGGAATAACGTTCATAACGTTCCGTCAGCGTCATTACGTTGACCTCTCTCGTTGAATGACGGTATCACTGCGCTTTACCGACGTTACGCTCTCGTCCACTACGCTGCATCCACGTTCAACGTGTGCCCAAATTTGCATACTACGCCGAGAAGTTCAACGTTCTTCACGTTCTCCCTACGTTGACGTCGTTACGTAATAGTGTGACAGCCCCACAAGAAAGACCCCTTGCTGCTTACTGGAAAGAGTAGCCTATGTGGTGGCAGCAGGTTTCCCTCAAAGAAATATGTCAGAACGAACATATGCTTGATGTCCAATAGCCAATAATAAAGTCAATATGCTCTACAGGGGCCGTATGCACCAATCGGAGTTAGGGCCTTAACCGCGGTTTGACTATCCCCACAGGGCTAACTGTGGAAAATCTGTATGCATCAATCGGTGCCAGCGCTAGCCACCAACCGTAGCCTAGGCTAAGCTACCCCAGTTTCAAATCAGGTTTAACTGCTAGCCGCGCCGGTTAGTGTGCGTGTGTGGGTCTCAATCTATTCAATGCTGTCATATTTAACAGAATTACGTAAGCCATAAGTGAAATTTGATCAATTTAACCCTAAATGCGAAGCGATATTAACGCTGCTGCCGTAGCAGCGGCGATATTAATATTTTTGAATCGACAAATTTAAAGTAAACAAATCGCCGCCGCCGCAGCAACGTCAATATCCATACTGTCGACGTCAAGTAAAAATGGCCGCCGCCATCGCTGTCAAATCAGCGGGAATTTCTTACGCCCAAATCTATTAAATGCAGTCATATTTGACAGATTTACATATGGAATAAGTGAAATTTGGTCAAATTAACCCTAAATGCGAACCGATATTAATGTTGCCGCTGAATTGGCGGCGTTATTCATATTGTCGACTGGAGGGAATTCCCAAATCTATAAATAAACTCACGGTCAGCTATCCACCCCGGCTAAAACATTGGCGCATACCAGTTTATCTTTTTCGTGGACCCCCCACTACCCGGAGCTAGCTGACCGGAGTTAGCACCTAGCTCCGGTTAAGCCTAGCACAACTTGGTGCATATGGCCCCAGGTCTCATTAATCAAAACAAGTTGCGCATCACAATATAACTACTAAATTGCATATCCATAGTATTAAGGAATACATACATCTATTGGAAATTTGAAGGTAAAATAATTTCAAAGGACAACGACAAAAATGTGCTAATGAAATCACTACCCTGTTACATCTCTTCATTCAAATTTAATTGTAGGCTTCGAATTTTGCGTGCTTCTCTGAAACTTTGAAGACAACCCCTGAAAATGCCCTAGAACTGCCATCCCTGTCCGATCCACCCTGGCTACAATTGCCCACATTGCAGATTCCATTCAAGCGAAGAAAACCGCGAAACCACTATCTATGCTAACTATCTAACCATCTCTGGTTTGCCAATTTGCAATGCGAGAATCTGAAACTGAGGAAATGCAACTGGATTATCTTGCAAACTTGCAAATAATTATTTGCATCCAACTGAATCTGGTGAATAATAAAGACTTTGTTAAACAAAGGTCAACACCGCATCACTTATAAAAGTTGATTTTATTAGAAACCTGTGTAGTTAGGTGCATTGACCTCCCCGCATGAAATGCCACATATACAGGTAGTCGTGGGTTGATTGATAATATCCGGGTAGTCTAGATAGTCTAATGCTCAGAATGCTATCCCCAGAATGGCAGAAGGGTGTGTTCGAATCCCAAAGTTGGAATAGAATTTGTAATTTACATATAGTATATTATTTAAAATGTACATTTATTATATGGACTATTCCGTCCGAGTCTATATCTGTTTCCTTCCTAGGCAATATCTGTTTCCTTTCTAGTCAATATCTGTCTCCTTCCTAGGCAATATCTGTTTCCTTCCTAGCTAATATATGTCTCCTTCCTAGTCAATATCTAGTCCCTTCCTAGTCAATCTCGATCTCCTTCCTAGTCGATATTTATCTCCTTCCTACACACTATCCATCTTCTTCCTTGTCAATATACATATCCTTCCTATCTAATATCTGTCTCCTTCCTAGTCAATAGCTACTTCCTTCCTAGTCAATCTTGATCTCCTTCCTAGTTGATATTATCTCCATCCTGCACACTATCCATCTTCTTCCTTGTCACACATCCTTCCTAGCCAATATCTATCTCCATCTCTCCTTCCTAGTCAATCTCCATTTCCTTCCTGGCCAATATCTATCTCCTTCCTAGTCAATATATATCTCCTTCCTAGTCAATATCTATCTCCATCCTTGTCAATCTCCATTTCCTTCCTGGCCACTATCAATCTCCTTCCTCGTCAATATTCATCTTCTTTGAGCTAGAGAACTTGCATAGCAGTTACTTGCAACAACAATTAAAAAAGCAACAACAAAACAAGCAAGCAAAAACACCGACTCCATGAGTTCAGTAAGTTTGTAATGGAACAACATGTAAATCTTAATCTAAATTAAACAATTTCTTTTTATATATAAACACAACAAATGGCTTCAATAATTCGACGTCAGGGAAACCCTACTCGCCGAGTTCATCATCTCGAGACGTGCTTTTTTCCTTGTATCTGCGCATGCGCAATCATTATAACGCGCAGCCGACACACCGGAAGCTTCGTGGGGGGTAACCTTGCCGATTCCCGCGCTTTTGTAGCAGGGTCTTTTTCCTTCCCCCTCCTCTCCTCTTTCTTGACTTTTTAGATGGATAATGGCCGCAGGAGTAAATACACTTAATTTGCCGAGACAGCCGGCGGATGGGATTGTCTCAGCGGTCGTGTCATTGCATTTCTGATCAGCATTTGTGTGTTACGGGTCGGGTGGAGGTGGGAGGGGAAGGGGGAGTTGGAGGAGTAGACCGGGCGGGGAGGGAGGGGAAGAGAAGTCGTTGCGGGAGACGGGGGAGGGGGTGGTGAGGAATGGGGAGGAGGTGAGGGTCACGGAGGGAGAAGGAGGGGGGACGGGATGGGGACAGGGAGGGGAAAAAGGTAGGGGTGGTGGAGTAGGATGGGGAGGAGAGGGGTGGTGGAGGTAGGGGTTGAAGTGTGCAGGGGGCCGGGGAGGGGAGAGGGGGGCATTGGGAGGAGGTGGGGGGGGGGGGGGGAAGGAGAAGGAGGGTGAGCTGTGGGAGGTAGGGGACTGGAGAAGCGGAGGTGGAGGGAGGTGGTGCTGGTGTGGGACTGGGATATCAGGGGTCATGGTGCCGGTGGCCTGGTCTCCCAGTGGGGCAGCACTATAAAAGTCACCCCGAGGGCACACTGTCACAAATAAGTATCCATCCTGATATGACCTTAGATGTTGCTAAGATGCAAAACAACAACCATGATCATGACGATCTAAAATAGTAATGGATACAAAAATCGAATTTCCCCATCCAGCAACATAAATACAATATTTAAAAACCATTGAACTCAAGTGTATGGTAAAACCCAGTATTGGCTCCCAAAAAGTCAAATAGTAGCAGATGCGAATTGAGCATTAAGTCTGACTTATTCGACTGGAAACGTAAATAGAACATCCATAAAAGCTTTTGCAAGTTACCAGCGGTACTCTCTCAGGGAGCAAATAGAGGTTTCATACTGGCAAGAACATGTCCAGACAGGCACAAAACTATTTGTCCCTGCAGTGGCTGGTCAGGAGATGTTGGGAGTTCCATACATCAACCGACCTTGATGCTGCCACAGTGACATGGTTTTCTGTTCAGGGTTTGCTCCATTAGCCTTTGGTTCTGTCAAGAACCTGTACCACAAGGCGGTGGTTTACAACTCTGCAGGGCAGGGGCATCAAACTCCCTGAGGTATTGCAATACCTAAACCGACCACCTCCTTAAATGGACCACTAAAAGTCGATCCCATGGTCGGTCGATTTAGAGAGGTGTTACTGTACTCATTTTTGGCAGGTGGTGGGATTGGACTCCTCATATATTCTTAGAAACTCTCAAGATTTGTTTGTGTTTTAAATTGGTGAAGAGATGTCATACATCAGAGTCAAATAGCAAGGGATGTGACTCAGACACTCGATTTAGTTTCCATGTCTGGCAACATAAATAAATCATTTATTAAAAAAGTCCCAAACTAGCCTTGACCACTAGAATGTTTGTTATGTTCGTTGATTGTTTGTTGTTGTTTTACATCCTAGCAACATCTAAGGTCATATCAGGATGGGTACCGACTTGTGACAGTGCACACTCATGGTGACTTTATAGTGCTGCCCCACTGGAAGATCAGGCCACCAGCACCATGACCTGATATCCCACTCAGTCGCATTATCCTGACACTGAGCCAACCAGTCCTTGCCCTATCCTAATAAGGCCGAGCGCCAGGCTAGGAAGCAACAAGTATCAATTTTTAAGTCATTGGTTTTACTCGACCAGGGTTCCAACCCACGACCCCACGATCTACCAGCATGGGAGACGGACGCTCTAACTCATTCGGCCATCCCGTCTGGTATGAGCTGAACTATATTCATAGTCATCTAATATGAGATGAACATAACCAGGGTATTCGGTCTAATGCCCCTGTCTGGCAACATGAATGAAATATTTGTTAACACCCCTCAAACTTGACTATAAATAGAGAGCTTAAAGTTGCATAGTCCAATAAAAAAACATCACATTTTCTAAAGCAAAGCACTTAAATAGGGTTTGAACCTACATATCCAACTTAGATACTAGTGCGGTTATTTAGTATTTTCTGCTATATATAAAGACATACTAATTCAATTTCATTGAACCTTTGGCCTATGGGGACATAATTTTGGCAAACATACCAAGATAAAGTTGGCATGTTTATACTTCAAATATCTCCAAAGTTAGCCATTTTAAACCAAGATTAGTCCAAACTAATATATGGTAGCTGGCCAACTGTAAAACTAGAGGTCATTGATACAAGCTGAAGAAGGAAAGAGCAATAAAACCAATCAGACAGCTATTCTTCAGTAACAGGATAGTAAATGCCTGGAACGCACTGCCTGAACATGTCATAGAAGCGCCTTCCGTCAACGCCTTCAAAAGCAGACTGGTATAAATAAGCATTGGAGGGGCCTGCAATATTGCATACATCTGGTACTCGATGCGTTTAATCCTAGTAAATCAAATTTTGACATGCATTGAACTGATACAGGCTTATAAGCCTAACAAAATCAGAAGCGGATGAGTATGAGTATATCATTCAAACTAATATATTTATCTCAGAAAATGATAGAAAATCAAAACCATCGGACTATGCAACTTTAACGAGTGAAGGTTGTCAGAGCCAAATAGAAAACCCTGCAAACTACGCTATAAATAGTGTAGTGGTCTGCACTGACCTCTCAGGCAAGTAACCACATAGACAGGTAGGCGTGGGGAGTGTGTTGATATCAGGGAGCCTAGGTGGGGTAATGGTTAGCACACTGGCCCGGAATGCAAAGAGATGTGGGTTCGAGTCCTGCTCTAGGTGCAATATTTCCCATTTTCCTCACCCCCACGACACTGGTAGCCATGACCAGGATCCTGTACAAGGTTTGTGATGTATGGTTGTTGAACCTACCCTGTGTATGTATGTGTTAGTGCATTGCCTGTATGTATGTAATTGTAAGCATTACAAGACTTACAATTCCAGGGGGACGAGTGTAGTGGTCTGCACTGACCTCTCAGGCAAGTAACCACATAGACAGGTAGGCGTGGGGAGTGTGTTGATATCAGGGAGCCTAGGTGGTGTAATGGTTAGCACACTGGCCCGGAATGCAAAGAGATGTGGGTTCGAGTCCCGCTCTAGGCGCAATATTTCCCATTTTCATCACCCCCACGACAATAGCATTGGCCATCAGACATGGATAAAATATGTCATAATCAAATACAATAGGTGAGATGTGGACCGGGGGTCTAACTTCCTCGTCTGGCAATACCAATGAACTATTTACAAGATGCCTCGCAACAGGCTAAGAATAACCTCGGATGTGATAAAGAGATAAAATAAATCATAATCAAATAGAAACGGATATTTACAGATGCGATCTGGGAACCTCGCATGATTACCCCATTTGGTAACATGAATAAAATATTAAAACAAAATCAAAAACAAATCAGAGAAGGCAATTCATATCACCGGCAACCATAGTGAGCTGAAATACGCCACAGCCATAATCAAGGATGTGTACTCTGTGGCAGAGTGGTTAGAGTGTCTGACGTTTTGCTAGATCAGACTCCTAATCTGAAGGTCCGTGGTTTGATTCCCCATGCCACCACCTCTGCCAATTTTGATTTCCACTGCTGTTTATAGCTTACAGCGTCATCAAAGGCTAGTTGCTGTTATTCTGTGTCTATGTGGTCTGGGAGGTTAAAAATCCCTAGTCTGTAAAAGTGTAGGGGCAGGTTATCATTCGACCAACTGTCTAATGGTGAAAACAAGTGTATTCAGACTCCTCCATGCTAGGCAGTATAAATCCTCAAGAAAAAAAAGGGGAAAAAAGGAAAAAAGAATGCACTCTGCCTCTCCTGGTTTAAGAATTAACAGAACACCAGCAGAGCGACGCTGGGGACAGTCATAATCAAGAATGCACCCTTCTTTCCTGGTTTAAGAATTAACACGACCCCATCAGAGCGATGCTGGGCACAGCCATAATCAAGAATGCATTCTGCCTCTCCTGGATTAAGAATTAACACAACCCCATCAGAGCGACGCTGGGCACAGCCATAATCAAGGATGCATTCTGCTTCTCCTGGATTAAGAATTAACATAACGTCATCAGAGCGACACTGCTACACAAAGCGGTAAGCATTTAATAAAATCTGGAAGGCGTCTAGATAAATTCACACCTAACCCTGGTTTATTACATCGCCGACTGTCATTTATAATAAAGCTACATCGTCCGATGAAAGCATCCAATTTTGTAAACCCCAAACTCAGATTTCAACCCAGATCTAATCCGACATGTTGAACGCGGTAACTGTTTTGGTTCATCGAAAATTGGATAATTTGATCGAGCTGAACAGTTTGAATTTTATCATTGTCAATTTACTCAGGAGCCGATAACATGTATGAATACAACATATAACTACTATTTTTATATGTGAATTGTCAAACTATACCATATGTAAGTCTTTGAATGATTAATAATGTTATTTCAGCTGATTTGAGCTAGCTGCTGATGACAATATCAGACTACATATACATATATTGTAAATAACTGTATTGTCACATGGCTGGAAGAACAGTGTCAGGGCGCTGACAAAAGACGTTATTCAATGAATAAACTATATTTACAAAGAGAACCCCGTGCTGGTGGAAGAGAAAGGCGAAGAGGTGACTCACGAAGCAGTTGGCCGTCGTTGACTCCTTGTCGAGCTGCCTCGCAATCAGGTACTTCCGGTCTCCCTCCGTCCATGTCTGCAGGCAGGAGAGGTGCGCCACTGGGGAAGAACCGAGAAGGGCCACAGATGAAACTCAGTCAACATTATTTGTGTGGCGCATTATTTGATTAAAGGACAGGTGCGCCACTGGATCAGAACCGAGAAGGGCCACAGATGAAACTCAGTCAATGTTATTTGTGTGGCGCATTAGTTGATTAAAGGACAGGTGCGCCACTGGAGAAGAACCAAGAAGGGCCACACATAAAACTCAGTAAACATTATTTGTGTGGCGCATTATTTGATTAAAGGAGAGGTGCACCACTGGAGAAGAACCGAGAAGGGCCACAGATGAAACTCAGTCAAAGTTATTTTTGTGGCGCATTAGTTGATTAAAGCTGCATAGTCCGATGGCGTTTGAATAGTTACCTTATTTTTTAGATAAACACATCAAATTGATCATTATGATATACTATTCATTAGTCTGGAGTAATTTTGATGAAAACCCGCTAATTTCGGAGCAACCTGAACTGAAAGAACCAACAATAATTTTTGCAAGCCTTCCAAAACTCCTCTCGCTATTGACATCTCACCATGACCACGTGATGTGGAATGACCTAATTCAAATATAGCCTGGTTGGAATGAGGGAAAGCATAGCGAGGCCACAAGATTGACCTAATTGGTTAATGGTGTCCATCCTCAATGTCTGTCTCAAAGTGGGCTTCCAAAGGGATAGGGTCATAAATTCACTGATTATGCTGTCCATGCTGTCACAAAACCTTAGCTAATGCACCAGTATTTAAGTTGGATATATCAAACTTAGGAAAGTGCTTTGGTTAAAAAAGAAGAAATTTCATTGGACAATGAAACTTTAAGCTGGGGAAAGGTTCAGTCGCGGTCTTCCTCACTCCACTCCTCCTTACCCTATCCTAGTAATCCTAATGGAGGATTGTGTGGTGGTGGAGGGTTGTGTGGGTGGAGGATTGGAGAGGGGACATTTTTAATCGCGGACAATCGGTCAAATGCTAAACGCCAGGCAAGGTAGCAACACATATCAGGTGAGTGTATGTATGGTTGTGTGTATGAATTGTTGTATGGGTGGATAGTTGTGAGTGGGGGGAGGTTTGTTTGTGGGTGGAGGGTTGTGTGTATGGAGGGTTGTGTGTGTGGAGGGTTATGTGGGTGGAGGGTTGTGTGTGTGGAGGGTTGTGAGTGTGGAGGGTTGTGTGTGTGGACGGTTGTGTGTGGACGGTTGTGTGTGTGGAGGGTTGTGTGTGGATGGAGGTTTTTTTGGAGGAAGGGTTGTGTGTGAGTGGCGGGTTGTATGTGTAGATGGTTGTGTGTGTGAGGGTTGTGGCTGGGTGGAGGGTTGTCTGTGTGGAGGGTTGTGTATGGGTGGAGAGTTGTATGTGTGGAGGGTTGTGTTTGGGTGGAGGGTTGTGTGTGTGGAGGGTTGTGTGGGTGAAGGGTTGTGTGTGGGTGGAGGGATGTGTGTGAGTGGAGGGTTGTCTGTGGGTGGAGGGTGTGTGTGAGTGGAGGGTTGTGTGTGGGTGGAGGGTTGTGTGTGGGTGGAGGGTTGTGTGTGGGTGGAGGGTTGTGTGTGGGTGGAGGGTTGTGTGTGGGTGGAGGGTTGTGTGTGGGTGGAGTGTTGTGTGTGGGTCGAGGGTTGTCTGGGTGGAGGGTTGTGGCGGGGAAGGGTTGTGTGTGGGTGGAGGGCTGTGTGTGAGTGGAGGGTTGTCTGTGGGTGGAGGGCTGTGTGTGAGTGGAGGGTTGTGTGTGATTGGAGGGTTGTGGCGGGGAAGGGTTGTGTGTGGGTGGAGGGTGTGGTGAGTGGAGGGTTGTTGTGGGTGGAGGGCTGTGTGTGAGTGGTGTGGTGGAGGGTTGTGTGTGGGTGGAGGGTTGTGTGTGGGTGGAGGGTTGTGTGTGGGTGGAGGGTTGTGTGTGGGTGGAGGGTTGTGTGTGTAGATGGTTGTGTGTGTGGAGGGTTGTGTGTTTGGAAGGTTGTGTGTGTGGAGGGTTGTGTGTCTGGAGCGTTGTGTGGGGGAAGGGTTGTGTGTGTGGAGGGTTGTGTGTGGGTGGAGGTTTTTGTGTGTGGAGGGTTGCGTGGGGGAAGGGTTGTGTGGGGGAAGGGTTGTGGGTGGGTTGATGGTTGGGGGTGGGTGAAATTCGGAGTGCATCAAGCAGTGTCAAGATGAACGCATACAAGTTACTCACACTAACTGGATTGAGAGAGTGTACGAGGAGGCGAGAGGAGGAGGTCATGACCCCCACAGCGCCTGCATAACGACATCAAACCCGACCCATATGTGCAATCAGACGACCTATTACTATTAGATTTGGCGGTAAACTCTTTCACGGACGCGTCGCCGTGAACGTGAAGGCAGACGACTTTGTACTCACTTCTATCAGTGTGTCTGTTTGTTTTATAATACTTGCCCTCCTAAGTACGTGTGTTCCAAACAACATATATTCATATCAGTGTCCCGCTATCCCCTCCCTGCCATCCTCCCACCCACTCCCACATCGCTCTCCCCACCCCCACATCACCCCCACATTACTGGACGCGGTGGCCGAAACGGAGGAGCGCAGACGTCACATGCGGGAGATCGGGAGTTCGATTCCCAGTCGAGTCAAACCGATTACTTTCGATATTGATACTTGTCACTTTCTAGCCTGGACCGGGCGCGGTGGCCAAATCGGTAGAGCACAGGCCTCACGTTCGGAAGATCGGGAGTTCGCGAGTACGGTTCCCGGTCGAGTCAAACCAATGACCTAAAAATTGATACTTGTTGCTTCCGAGGCCTGGTGCCCGGCATTATTAGGATAGGGCAAAGATTGGTTAGCTCAGTGTCAGGATAATGTGACTGAGTGGGATATCGGGCCATGATGCTGGCGGCCTGATTTCCCATTGGGGCAGCACTATAACATTGCCATGAGTGCATACTGTCACAAGTCGGTACCCGTCCCGATATGACCTTAGATGTTGCTAGGATGTAAAACAACATCAAACAAAACAAATCAAAACTTTCTAGCCTGGAGCTCGGCATTAATACTAACAATAGGATACTGCAAAGACTGGTTCACTCAGTATCATGATTACGTGACTGAGTGTGATATCGGGTGGTCATAGTGCTGGCTGCATGGCTTCCCAGTGGGACAGCACTATAAAGTCACCATGAGTGCGCACTGTCACAAGTCGGTACCCGACCTGATATGACCTTAGATGTTGCCAGGATGTAAAACTCCGAACCACCAACCAACCACCACCACATCACTACCCCACCCGACCCCCACATCACCTTCCAGCCCACCCCCACATCACTCCCCCACCCCAACCCCCACCCTCACAACATCATCCACCCCACCCCCACATCACCCCACCCCACATCACCCTGCCCCGACATCACCATCCACCGCACGCCCACCCCCACATCACTATCCCCCCACCCTCACATCACCCCCACCCCACATCACCCCCACCCCACATCACCCCTACGCCACATCACCCCCACCCTCACATCACCCCCACCCCACATCACCCCCACATCAACCCTCACACCCACCCGCCACATCACCCCACACACCACATCACCCACCCACCTCCACCCCCACCTCACTCCCTACCCCCACCCCTACATCACCCAACCTCTCTACAACTACAACTTACAAGTGACAACCTCACGAGGCGGGAATCCATGTCTTACATTAGGACTGCTCGTAGATCAGCGCCATTGGTGGAAAGCGCCCCCTGGTCCCCGGGCCTCCGATTGAAGGCGCTAAGCTAATTATACACTTGTTAGTGTGTCAGCTGCTTACTGGCGCCAATATTTAGGACCGATGTAGCCCGAGTGGACCGACGCCCGCTTCTCAATTATGGACACATAAATTCGGGAATCATTCGCGCCTAAAGAGAGTAAGGGGAAATAAACAAACACAAACTATTGATATTTTTCTGGTGTCGCCAGGAACATTACAGCATCTCTTATCACCAATCAATTAATCAATCAATACATCAAACAATTAATCCACCACTGGGGTTTGCATTCGGCTATCCATAATAACTTTCCAACCGACTATATTTGGTTACACTTGAACAAATATAAACATATATACAGTAAAACGTCTGTAAATCGAACGACCACGGGGCCTACTTGTTGTTGTCCATTCCAACGATAGACACAAAACAGCAGAGAAACAGTTACACTGAAAACACAAGGCCATTTGGTTCAAATCAATATGTATTCTATTGGGATTATGAAAGATCATGTAAAAAACAAATCACTTTATCCTGAGCAAATGCATAACCAAATAGTATGTTGATCATTACAATGGACAAAGTTTTGTCCGATATTGCTTCACACCTTTTGAGGCAGTCTCATATACATATATATATATATATATATATATATATATATATATATATGCAACGGATATGCATATATATATATCTATATATCTATATATATATATAATACCCGTTGCAGTATTACACACAAGATTCAGTGAAATATAACGCTTTTAGAGCGTTATTTTCAGCGCAGACGACATTTCACTGCCAGCAGACGACAACGCCATTTCCGGTGCGCATGAGCAGTGGCCCGGCGCCGCAGCATAATTAAATGAGGACTGGCAAGGACGATGAATACCGTCACACAGCCGTCGACAATGTGACATCATTTGGATGGAAACCAGGCTTGAAATTTACACCGACAACAAAATGGACTGTTCCAGAATTAGAGATTGATGACTAGAATGCTTACTAACGCGGGAGTCTTCCACTTTCTAAATTCATTGAGGGTGGGGTGGGAAGGAGGAGGGGAGGGGGTGGGAGGAGTGTAAGATGAATGAATCACATTCTTTGCTGATTTATGAAATTAGGTCAACTATTCAGTGCCAGGCCATAACATAATTTCAGCGCCTAGAAATTATTGTTGGTGTTGGTGTGTTTGGTTCTTGGAGTGTTACGTCCTGGCAACATCTAAGGGCATGTCAGGACAGGTACTAACTTGTGAGACAGTGGACACTCATGGCGACTTTATAGTGCTGCCCCACTAGGACATCAGGATGCCTGACACCATGACCCGATATCCCACTCAGTCACATTATCCTGACACTGAGCTGACCAGTCCTTGCCCTATCCTATCCTTGCCCGAATGACAAACTAGGAAGCGACAAGTATCAATTTAGTAAATCATGTTGGTGGCCGCAGAACAGGGTTTTTGCATATGTGAATGATTATTAAAGGAACTGTTTAAGGAATATGATAGTTTGACCCCGTTATAACGCAATCGTTCAGGTCCATATAATGCGGTCGCGAAAAGTTTGGGATTATGTTAAATTGGGGTCCATTTGACTGAATTACCTTTGAGTTAACGAATTCTGGGTCCAGTGAATCATCGCGTTATATCCAAATTCACGTTAAAATGGGGCACGTTATAATGGGGTTTCATTGTATACATGTATTTAAATATATTAATGGACTGAATTGATGGAATGGGGTATGGGTTCTGTTTATTGGTCTAGGGATTCCTGCAAAGTTGAAAGGTCTTTGCATAATAAATATAAGGATGTCGCATATGTTTTATCTTTAATAGGAACAATCTTTTCTCTCTCCATAAATGGAGCAAGTAATTTATAACAATATTCTGAACGCTATTGACCAATTATTCTAATGTGATTTCAGCTCATGGATGATGGCTTACATTGAGTACAATAGGAAAAACACACTTATATTATAAAAACAATTGATGAAGGAGGAGAAATTTCAAACCCTGGTGATTGATTTTCCTCATTCAACTGCTTCTTGCTCTATCCTAGAAATGCTAGTGGTCAGGCTAGTTAGTGACTGGTATCACAGGTTTAAGTCTCTAATTTCACTTAGCCAGTCGGGGATTGAACCCAGGTCCTTCCAGACAGGAAGCCAGCCCTACTCATTTGACCGAAAATCCTTGCCGAATTAGAATACAGATTGCCTGTCACAGTACATATACACTCTCATATATATATATATATATATATATATATATATATATATATATATATATCCAGAGTGGAATGCCAGCTAGGGGCACAATCCATTGGTGTTTGCAGAGATGGTTGATTAGAAATGGAACCAGAACCAGTATTTGTCAACTCTTCGCTCTGTGGATTCAGTAAACTATTTAATTTTGTTCTTTTTTTAATTCCCCGCGTCAGCATCCTCCAAAATGCCAGCCACTAATCTTACGATCCTCTCAGAAATCAGTACAGTTCATAATCTGGCCCAGACTAAGTTGGATGGCGTGCAGGTAAATCTTGCCCTGGTGATGGGCCTTGTTAGTGAACTCCTAATAGTCCTAGTCAAGCATTTTGAAGTGAGAGCTGGGAGACCGTTGGAGTCGGTTACCAGGAAGGGGGAAGCAGAGAGTGCCTGGTTACAGGGGGACCTGCTGAGAAGAAGGTGTGTTGGGAAGCGAGAGGTGCCCAGAAGGAGCACCGAAAAACATTAGGGACTATTCTTTATTTATATTCACATAATAGATTATATATGTGCTATATCTATATATATTTATCTTCTCTTCCCTCTATATTTATGTATGTCTATATAATTATATGTATATATATATATATGTATATATATGTATATATACATACAGTAAAACCCCCATTTTACATGCCACAATTTAATGCTAATTTGGATACAACGTGATGTATAATTGGACCCAGAATTCTTTAATTCAAAGGTAATTCACTAATCTGAACTCTGTGAACCCTCAGTTATGCCTAGTACACACCTCCCATATAGGATTCGCACACTAAAACTCGCGACTCGACCCGACCCGCTTAAAACTGAAAACGGGCCGATTCATTTTTCGAAACGCGAATCGCAATCGTAAACGGCCGCTTTTAGCACTAAAAACTGAGTTTTATGCGCGAATCGCAATCGCTAGGTGTGCGCGGGGAGCACACACCAAGCGATTTTTGTGGGCGAAACGGGCAGTTTTCGATCGTTTATGGGAGGTGTGCGCACACAAACGGTAGGTGTGTACCAGGCATAAGTGTGACCATGCTTTTTTTCCGTGATAATATTTGATGAACCCGAATGATTGCATTAAAACAGGAGTTCAATGTCTATATATTATATATAATATTATACAGAGGGGATATTGTGACCACATTGTTGTGGAGTCAGGTAATATTAAGGAGGAACTCTGGTGAGAGGAGACCACGCATAATACACATTTGCCGCTGAGCATGCGCAGTGATCTGAGGCCAACAAAATTAGTTATTGCTATTCCCGTCAGAGGGGAGGTTCAGATGGGAAAATACCTTTTTTTCATAGAACCTGTTGGATAGTGATATACCTCACAATCAACATATCATCACGAATACACTTACTGTAATTATCATCATCATTATTACCATCATCGCTCTCATCACCATCACCAATATCAACATTACCAAAACCACTAACCATTGCCACCGCCACCATCATCACCACGACAGCCATCACACTTTGATCGCTATCGTATTAATCACCACTACCGCCATTATTATCACCATCAGTAAGATCACCATCACCACCATCATCAAAGCACCACCAGTATCATCATCATCACCACCCACCACCACCACTACCACCATCACTACCACGGCCATCACCATCACCATCACACTCACAAACAATATTCCTACCACCACCATCATCACCTCCACCATCATCACCATCACCTCCACCACCACCACCAGCATCATCACCACACCCTGCCCACCACCACTACCAGTACTACCAGCACCATCACAACTATCACCACCACCACCACCACAACCACAACCACCACGCCACCCCGACCCCCACCTAATCACCCAGCAGCCGCTACGCTCCCCTCTAACATAGCTGTGTGGTTGTGTGGTTGTGTGGTTGTGTTGTTGTGTGGTTGTGTGGTTGTGTGGTTGTGTGGATGTGTGGCTGTGTGGCTGTGTGGTTGTGTGGCTGTGCGGTTGTGCTGCTGAGTGGTTGTGTGGCTGTGTATGTGTGTCTGTGTGGCTGAGTGTCTGTGTGCATGTCCGTCTGTGTGTATGTGTGACTGTGTGTCTGTGTGGATGTGTGTCTGTGTGGATTTGTGTCTGTGTGGTTGTATGGTGGTGTGTATGTGTGTCTGTGGGGTTGTGTGTCTGTGTTGCTGTGTTGCTGTGTTACTGTATGGCTGTGTGTCTGTGTGGCTGTGTATCTGTATGTCTGTGTGTCTGTGTGTATGTGTGTCTGTGTGGCTGTCTGGTGGTGTGTATGTGTGTCTGTGGGTTGTGTGTCTGTGTTGCTGTGTTGCTGTGTTGCTGTGTTTCTGTGTGGCTGTGTGGCTGTGTCTCTATGTGTCTCTATGTGTCTGTGTGGCTGTATGACTGTGTGACTGTGTGGCTGTGTGTCTGTGTGGCTGTATGACTGTGTGGCTGTGTGGCTGTATGGCTGTGTGGCTGTGTGGCTGTGTGGCTGTGTGGCTGTGTGGCTGTGTGGCTGTGTGGCTGTGTGGCTGGGTGGCTGTGTGGCTGTGTGGCTGTGTGGCTGTGTGACTGTGTGGCTGTGCGGCTGTGTGGCTGAGTGTCTGTGTGGCTGTGTGGTTGTGTGGCTGTGTGTCTGTGTGTCTGTGTGTCTGTGTGTCTGTGTGTCTGTGTGTCTGTGTGTCTGTGTGTCTGTGTGTATGTGTGTCTGTGTCTGTGTGTATGTGTGTCTGTGTGTCTGTGTGTCTGTGTGTCTGTGTGGCTGTGTGTATGTGTGGCTGTGTATCTGTATGGCTGTGTGTATGTGTGTATGTGTGTCTGTGTGTCTGTTTGGATGTCTGGTGGTGTGTATGTGTGTCTGTGGGTTGTGTGTCTGTGTTGCTGTGTTGCTGTGTTGCTGTGTTGATGTGTGGCTGCGTTGCTGTGTGGCTGTGTCTCTATGTGTCTGTGTGGCTGCATGACTGTGTGGCTGTGTGGCTGTGTGACTGTGTGGCTGTGTGGCTGTGTGGATGTGTGGCTGTGTGGCTGTGTGTCTGTGTGTCTGTGTGTCTGTGTGTCTGTGTGTCTGTGTGTCTGTGTGTCTGTGTGGCTGTGTGACTGTGTGGCTGTGTGGCTGTGTGGCTGTGTGGCTGTGTGGCTGTGTGGCTGTGTGGCTGTGTGGCTGTGTGGCTGTGTGGCTGTGTGGTTGTGTGGCTGTGTGGCTGTGTGGCTGTGTGGCTGTGTGGCTGTGTGGCTGTGTGGCTGTGTGGCTGTGTGGCTGTGTGGCTGTGTGGCTGTGTGGCTGTGTGGCTATGTGGCTGTGTGGCTGTGTGGCTGTGTGGCTGTGTGGCTGTGTGGCTGTGTGTCTGTGTGGCTGTGTGTCTGTGTGTCTGTGTGGCTGTGTGGCTGTGTGGCTGTGTGGCTGTGTGGCTGTGTGACTGTGTGGCTGTGTGGCTGTGTGACTGTGTGGCTGTGTGGCTGTGTGGCTGTGTGGCTGTGTGACTGTGCGGCTGTGTGGCTGTGTGGCTGTGTTGCTGTGTGGCTGTGTCTCTATGTGTCTGTGTGGCTGTATGACTGTGTGGCTGTGTGGCTGTGTGACTGTGTGGCTGTGTGACTGTGTGGTTGTGTGGCTGTGTGGCTGTGTGGCTGTGTGGCTGTGTGGCTGTGTGGCTGTGCGGCTGTGCGGCTGAGTGTCTGTGTGGCTGTGTGGCTGTGTGTATGTGTGTCTGTGTGTCTGTGTGGCTGTGTGTCTGTGTGTCTGTGTGTCTGTGTGTCTGTGTGTCTGTGTGTCTGTGTGTCTGTGTGTCTGTGTGTCTGTGTGTCTGTGTCTGTGTGTCTGTGTGTCTGTGTGGCTGTGTGGCTGTGTAGCAGGGTGGCAGGGTGGTGTTTGCGTTAAAAGTAGCCATGGCAAGCTAAAATTGGATCGCATCCTTTGTAAATAAAGACCTTAGAAGATGAACCAGCGACAAAGCCCGACGCCCGTGCATGGTCCGCGACGTGACTATCAACGACAGCGCGCCTGTCCACATGGTGCACACCATGTTAGTATGAATACAATAAATCCCATATCTCTCTCCCGTTAAGGCAAGGCAAACACAAGCACCCAACACACTCAACACCCCCACACTCACCCACCCCAAAACGCCTAAATCTCACAGAACCCCCCCCGCCCCCCCCCCCCAAAACAACACAGAAACACAGAAATCTTGTGAATAATCACTGTTCTTCTTATGAACTCTAAATACAGAGGAACTATTTGAGGGGAGACTATATGATGGGAGACTATTTGAGGGGAGACTATACACTATATTCACAACGCATGCAACATCTGACGGCGACGACGAACACTAACGTTGTGGGACCATTGCAACAGCGCATAGAAAAGCTATGGAAATTACTAACTTTCAAATGCATGTATACCAGTCAAAACTTTGGATATTTTGAGAATACCAAAAGTATATTGCTTTTGGGTCATTTAGGTAGGTACCAAACTAGTCAGTCACTATTAATACACAATATTCACAATGCATGCGACATCCGACGGCGACGACGAACACTATGGTTGTGGCACCGTTGCCACAGTGCATGCATGTCCATATCGTGTATAGAGAGAATATCGGTTACGCAAGGACGAACTCCATATATGGCTCGCCTCCTCTCCCATCGCCACCGCTCTCTCTCCCCTCTCCCAAAACACACCTCCATTCTCCTCCGGCATGCCCCTCCTTCCCGTCCCATTCCCTCCCCTCCCAATCCCTCTCCTCCCAATCCCTCCCGTCCCAATCCCTCCCGTCCCAATCCCTCTCCCGTCCCAATCCCTCTCCCATCCCTCTCCTTCTCCTCCTTCATCCCCACTCCCTATTCTCCCAATCCCTCCCCTCCCAATCCCTCTCCCTCCCAATCCCTCCCCTCCCAATCCCTCTCCCTGCCAACCCCTCCCCTCCATTCCCTCTGCCTCCCAATCCCTCCTCCTCCATCCCTCCTCCCTATCCTCCCACATCGCTCCTCCCTCTCCACCCCCCGCCTCCCCCATCCATTCACTCGTCACTCTCCTCTCCTATTCCCCTCCCTCCCCATCCCAAATCCTTCCTCCCTCTCCTCCCCAACCCTCTCCCTGTCCTGTTCCCGATTCCCCTCCCTCTCCTCCTAGAACCCCTCCCTCTCCTCCTCCATCCTCCTCCCTCTCCCTCTCCCTCCTTCCACTCTCCCCCCCCCCCCCCCTCCCCCACTCAGCACTGACAAATTGCTCCAGCCGCGCATTGGTATGCAGCGCTACAGCGGCTGGGGTGGGAACTAGCTTAACGTACATTGCCTGTTCGAAATCAGTTTTGCTGATTCGAAATTCATGATTTGCAACTGGCTGCATATCTCTCCGTGTGGCGGATGGGTGACAGATTATATCGTCTTCATGTTGAATTACAATAACTCAGCGGGCGGAGTGAGTGGCGTGGGTGGGCGGGATGAGGTGGGGTGGGTGGGCTGGGTAGGGGTGGATGGGGGGTGTGAGGTGGGTGGGTGGGTGTAGTGAGGTGGGTGGGTGGGTGGGTGGGGTGAGGTGGGTGGGTGGGTGACGGGGTGGTGGGCGGTGTGAGGGGGTGGGGTGGCGGGTGGTGGGTGGATGGGGGTGAAGTGGGTGGGTGGGCGGGGTGAGGTGGATGGGTGGGTGGTAGGTGGGTGGGCGGGGTGAGGTGGGTGTGGGGCGGGCTGAGGGAGGGCGGTGGCGGGTGAGGTGGGTGAATAGGTGGTGAGGTGGTGGGTGGGCGGGGTGAGGTGGGTGGATGGGGGGAGGTGAGGGGGTGGGCGGGGTGAGGTGGATGGGTCGGCGGGTGAGGTGGGTGGATGGGGGTGAGGTGGTTGTGGGATGGGCGGGGTGAGGTGGATGGGTGGGCGGGGTGAGGGAGGGGGGTGGGCGGGGTGAGGTGGGTGGATGGCGGGTGAGGTGGGTGGGTGGGCGGGGTGAGGTGGGTGGATGGGGCGGTGAGGTGGGTGGGTGGGTGGGTTGAGTGTTCATTGCGTTGTGTTATTTTCAATAAAAAGATGACTGCAATAACTGACTACAAACTAGTGGCAGAATGCGCTCAAGGCGACTTCATAGGCTTACCTCACTTGGATACCGGGATAGAGGCACCATGACGCAATATCACGCTATGCCACAGTATCCTGACAGTGATCAAAACAGTCTTTGCTTTACGCTAGTCAATTTGGTCAGTCATCGGTTTGACTCAGTCAGGGTTCACGCCCATCACCTCCCAGATGGTAAGGTAGTCAGTGTTCTGATTTAAAAACAATTATTTTGTCTTTTACATCGTAGCAACATCTAAAGCTAAGATTCCATATATACGGTATGCAAATGCAAATGCGAGAAAAAATGGCAGTGGTGCTTCCATATGGCAGTGGTGCTTCCATATGTGCGAATGCAAATGCGAACGCGAATGCAAATGTGAATGCGAATGCAACTGCGAATGTGAATGCGAATGCGAAACCGGCAAGTGGATCGCTACGAGGACCGCTCGATGCAAATGCAAATGTGAATGCTGCTGCTTTTGCCATAGGAAACAACAGGAATGTTGAATTTCCGTCAAAAATGTGTAGAACAAAAGACCAAAAGTCACATCGGTATCTCTGCAGCATGCCAAATTTCCATTTGCATACCACATGCCGCATACAGGGTATATGGAATCTTAACTTAAGGTCATACGCACTCATAAGGACAATACGCACTCATTACCATTTAATAGCGCACATGTAGGTTTCAGGTTGCAAACTCAAAAAGATGCATTGCGTTTATAATGTTCACTGTCTGTACTGAATTCATTTTGCCTAGCTAGCCATATTTCTTATAGTTAGGCATGGCTGATTTATATTCAAATAATTAGCTAGCAACCAGATATTAATCAATATAAACTTATTTAGTACAATAGCAAACAATCCACAAGCAATTGCATTCATACCCCCACCCCCCAAAAATCCCATCAGAGTTAATTTTGTAGTTCTTTCCATTCCCGTCGGAGGGCGGGTTGGTGGTGGAAATCCTCTATATAAGACCTTTTCCACAGAGTATGCACCACTGTTAAGTGCTATCGACATCAGTAGTTCTTGTCACTGCCATCAGAGGGCGGGATGATGGTGGAAATCCTCTATAGACCTATTTCAATGTTTACTAACATCGTGCATGCGCGCGCAGCTTGGCTGCAGAACGAAAGCACACTGCCATTGACTTTGCCGATACGCACAGTGCAAAACGTCAGTTTTATTCAAAATTAATCGAAATGCAGAAGCCTAACCTTATAGATTTAATATAATCTGTTCTTTGAATATGTTTTCTATATGTGTTCCAAGTGGTTTGTTTCTAAGTATTGTAGTTTTACAGATATTTCACCTTCTCTCTATGAAGATTGCTCACTGGCATTGACAATGCATTGAGTTTGCCGATACACGCAGTTCAAAACGTCAATTTTATTCAAAATTAATAGAAATTCAGAACCTACCCTTATAAATTCAATATAATCTGTTTATTGAATATGTTTTCTATAGGTATTCCAAATGGTTTGTATCTAAGTGGTGTATTATTTAGAGATATTTCACTTTTTCTGTATGAAGATTGCTCACGGCCATTGACAATGCATTGATTCATTGAGTTTGCCGATACGCACAGTTCAAAACGTCAATCTTATTCAAAATTAATAGAAATTCAGAATCCTAACCTCATAAATTTAATATAATCTGTTTGTTGAATATGTTTTCTACATGTGTTCCAAGCGGTTTGTATCTAAGTGGTGTATATTTAGAGATATTTCACTTTTTCTATATGAAGATTGCTCACATCCATTGACAATGCATTGAGTTTGCCGATATGTGCAGTGCAAAACGTCAATTTTATTCAAAATTAATAGAAATGGAGAACCCTAACTATATAAATGTAATGTAATCTATTTCTTAAATATGTGTTCCAAGAGGTTTGTTTCTAGGCGGTGTGGTTCTAGAGATATTTCACTTGTTCTCGATGAAGATTGCTCATAGCCATTGAGTTTGCAGTGTGAGAGTGTGTCACCCTGCAGCCAAGCAGCGTGCGCACTGACCTAAATACCCATTCTGACGTCATATGAAATAGGTCTATAAGACCGTTCGCACAGAACAGACTGTGCTGTCAGCTGTTACACTCAACAGTAGTTCTTATCACTACCGTCAAGGGGCTGGTTGACGATGAAAATCGCCAAATTTGTTTCTTAAAGACATTTTTAAATGTCCAGGCAGACGCATGCATTTTCAATTGAAATACCATCCCCAAAGGACCGGACTCGGTGGCCTAATCGGTAGAGCGCAGGCTTCCCATGCGGAAGGTTGGGAGTTCGAATCCCATCCGAGTCAAAACAATGACATATAACAATATATATATATATATATATATATATATATGGTCATATTTATATATATATAAATCCCGTCCTGATATGACCTTAAATGTTGCCAAGACGTAAAACTCCACCAACCAACTTACAACATTGATACTTGTCGCCTAGTCTGACACTCGGCATTAATAATGATAGGATAGGACAAGGAATGCCAGGAAGACCAAAACAATGGTTATAAGTAAAAAGACAGATAAACCAAATGTCAATATAACCATAGATGGCACACACATAGAACAAGTATCCGAATTCATATATCTCGGACAAAAGATTACAAATGATGGGAGATGTGAGGAAGAAATTAAAAGAAGGATAACAATAGCCCGAACAACATTCTCCAAAATGTATAGAGTGTTAACATCAAGTAAGATATTAATACAAACAAGGAAGCGTATTCTTCAGTGTTATGTGTGGTCTACTCTAATGTATGGGGCAGAGACATGGACAATCTCTAAGAAAATGTACAAACGTTTAGCAGCATTTGAGATGTGGACTTATCGAAGGATGATGAAAATATCATGGACAAAGAAGATCACCAACAAAGAAGTTCTCAGAAAAATTAAAAATAAGAAAAGCTTGTTTGCCACTATACAGACAAAGAAACTTATTTATTTTGGCCACATCATTCGTCAGAGTTCAATATACCGTACATTGTTGGAAGGGAAGGTGAATGGCAGCAGAGGGAGAGGGAGACCAAGAACATCATGGTTTACAAATATTTCACAGTGGACAGGCTTGAATTATTCACAGTCTATCAGAACAGCACAACATCGGGACAAGTGGAGAACCATTGCATCCAACCCTCGACTAGAGGATGGAACTATTGATTGATTGATTGAGGACAAGGACTGCTTTGTACAGTTTCAGGATAATGTGACTGTGTGGGAAATCGGATCATGGCCTGGTATCCCACTGGGGCAGCACTATAAAGCCGCCATGAGTGCGCACTGTCACAAGTTGGTTGGATGGTTGTTGGTGTTCTACGTCCTGGCAACATCTGGGGTCATATCACAAGTCGGTACCCGTCCTGATATGACCATCGATGTTGCTAGGATGCAAAGCAAAAAAAACACACAAGCCATCCCCTAAGGGAAATGAATCAGAGGAACCTACATGCTATGAATGGGATGATGAAAGGAATTGTGTAGACACACTCCAGATATCAACTATCGCAGCACGATCTGACATAGCAGAGCCCAGCGCGTGATCATCAGAATAGCACGGCTCATATTGGCGAATCACAACTCTATTTATTTATTTATTTATTTAACTATTTTTTGTTAGGTACAGTTGCATAGTCCGATGCTTTTGAGTTTCTGTAATTCTTCTAAGATAAATATATTGAATTGATTGCTATAATCTATCTTACTTTAGTTTGAAGTAACTTTTATTTTAAACGGCTAACTTCTGAGATATTTGAATTGTAAACATGTCAAATCAGTTTTGGCAAGCACGCCAAAAACTCTGACACTATACACCCCTGCAGTAACAGGTTATATTAAATCACCGCAGTATTCCCTTCTACGTGGCAACCAATGCTGAATAAGCGCATCAGTATCTAAGCTAGTTGTGCATAATCAAATCTAGATAATTGCTTTGGTTTTCAAAAGTTGACGCTTCATCGGACTATGCAGCTTTAATTAGCTCACAGAAGTCAGATAATCTGACAGAAATCGCAGCTTTTTCTAGAGACGAGTGTTCAGTCAAGTGCAAGACTCCGCCCCTCCCCCATCATCCCTTCTTTTTATTGGCCCCCCTCAACCCACCCCCTCCCCCTCGTGGATTATTTTTTCGGCTACACAACAGGTGACGATCTCAATTTCGGTGAACATGGTGCCGTTGGCAAGATGGCGACAGGACTGCGCGGACAAAGACATCTACTGCACAGTAAGACATATCACTCGCTTCCGATGAACTGCCGAGCATTACGATTTTCTGTGGAATCATTACGATTTTCTGTGAAAACATTAGGATTTTCGGTGGAATCATCACGATTTTCTGTGGAATCATCACGATTTCCTGTGGAATCATCACGATTTTCTGTGGAATCATCACAATTTCCTTTGGAATCATTATGATTTTCTGCGGAATCGTCACGATTTTCTGAGGAATCAAAGCAATTTTTGTGTTGAATCATTGCGATTTTCTGTGGAATCGTCACGATTTTCTGTGGAATCAACACGATTTTCGGTAGAATCATAGCGATTTTTGGTGGAATCATTGTGATTTTCTGTGGAATCATTACGATTTTCTGCCTTTTATTACGCCATTATGCCTGTATTCTGAAGTATTATAATGAATCCCCCTTTCACACACTTATATGTATGCTATATAACCCGTTATGCGAGTATATTAAGGCCGGAAGATTCCATCTATTCCCCAGCGTACTCAGTCATCGGCTGGTTGAGTTTCTGATTTAGGTCATCTACTGACACAACAAGAAACGCTTGTTTGCCACTATACAGACAAAGAAACTTATTTATTTTGGCCACATCATTCGCCAGAGTTCAATATACCGTACATTGTTGGATGGGAAGGTGAATGGCAGCAGAGGGAGAGGGAGACCAAGAACATCATGGTTTACAAATATTTCACAGTGGACAAGCTTCAATTATTCACAGTCTATCAGAACAGCACACCACCAGGACAAGTGGAAAAACATTGCATCCAACCCTCGACTAGAGGACGGAACTATTGATTGATTGACTGACACACCCACAGCTCTGCACATGGCGCACCTCACTGACTGCTATGCCTACTCAGTGTACCGCTAACAATGTACATATGTGTGTGGTTCGTGCTCTGAAACTGCGTACCACGTATTTTGTGTCTACATTGCGATAGCCAAAATTAATGATGTCTTTAAAAAGAAAAATAGCAAGTCAAATATTTATTGTTGCCCCCGTGTGTTAAATAATAGCGGGCAATATGTGGCAATTTTGCAAAGTATTTAATTTGTTATGGCTGGGATTTCCGACACAGGAACACATAGGCAATACACATACAAATTGTAGGCTCTCCCGGTGTTTGTGTTAGGTAGAGAGTGCATTTAGGGCATGATTTTGATAGGGGCTGAGGCTATCAATCAAAGGTTGGCTGGCGAGAGGTTGGCTTAAAGTGGGAGTGAGAGGTTTATAGTTTGTTTGCATTTTGTTGTTGTTGTTGTGATTAATTTATTTACCCTGCTCATAACAGATAAGTGTTTCACTTGTTTTCACCGCTGGGAAGCACTAATCTAATTCGATTTGAATCTTTAGAATTTTGATTAGTAATAATTTAGGTTTTCTTGACGTCATTCAATAACAGACTTTGCCTTAGTGCACCCAACTCCTAAGTTGATACGTCTTATATGCGTTCGTCTTGTCTGATGTGTCACCTATTAAAGTGTGAGCCGGCTGCCTCCCTACCCCCTGCCTGGTGCCCCCCCCCCACACACACACCCGTCGACACCACCCCCTCCAATCCCCCGACACCCTCATCACCCGACGTCACTTTAACAATCTGCGCAGACAGCTCGACTCATATCGCGCATGCGCACAGTCACTCTCGACCTGTGTCCCTGGGTGGTTCATATCCCGGTTGCCCATCTCCTTGTTTGTGTCTAATATATATGGGTCGTTCTCAGAAACTGTGTACCACTTGAGGTAGTCTACTAGAAATGCATATTTCAAAGAAACCCTTTATTGGAGTGTCAATATTTAGATTTCATCAGTTAGCCAAATAATGTGGGAGATAGTTTCGATCAAAAGTAAATGTTAATATTGTGTATTATGTATCTTATTGGGATGGATGTAGCTAAATACATAGAAAATTACATCACTAATTTGTGACATTGTCAACAGCATTGAAAATAAAGTGTCACAAACTTAATGAAAACCTCTGAACAACAGCTCATTTCACTTCAAATGGTCATATACAATGTCTTCATTAAGTTGAAGACATTTATTTCTAAAAAAAAAAGTTAAATTATGAAATAGTTAACATTTTCTGGAGTCATTAACATCGTACCATTTCGTTTCCACTTGCAAGTACTATGAAACTCTGTATCAAACACTGAGTACAGATACAGTACAGGAACTATTTTTACCACTTGACACTCTATGCATGGACCCAGTTATGGTATAGTAAAAGATAAATCCTGAAATTGCCCCTAAACATTGAAATTTGAGCCGAACATTTGTGTAAAATTGTTGTTTCCACTTTGTTACTCTGCTAATCTGTTACTCTGCTAATATTGTCTTGCTTTTCTCTTTAATATTCACAAATAAGACAAAACCATAGCAATGAGGTTTCAAATTATTATTACTACTGTTTGTAAAGCAAGTGGCATGTGAAATGTCCTAAAAATGTCAAGTTTTGTGTGGAAAATATTTGATTTTGGAGTCAGATTGGTTTCCATGCTATACTGCTATTTATTGGGTGTGAGCATCATTTGACCTACTTAAAAATGCCAGAATATGTTTATTTTCATTTATTCAGATGCAAAAGGACATACACATTGAGGAAACTTGCTTATAGGACGTTGGCAGCATTTTGATTTTCTGGTACTGATGTCACACTATTGGTACACAACTTCTGAGAATGACCCATATATATATATATATATATATATATACCATTGCTCCTAGTCTCCCTGTTGGTCAAACATTACTGTCTAAATTCTCTCTGTTTGTCAACGATCACTGTCAACATTCTCCCTCTTTGTCAAACATCACTGTCAACATTCTCCCTGTTTGTCAAACATCACTGTCAACATTCTCCCTGTTTGTCAAACATCACTGTCAACATTCTCCCTGTTTGTCAACCATATTACTGCTCCTACTCTTCTTGTCTGTCAAACATCACTGTCAACATTCTCCCTGTTTGTCAAACATATCATTGCTCCTACTCTTCTTGTTTGTCAAACATCACTGTCAACATTATCCCTGTTTGTCAAACATATCATTGCTCCTACTATTCTTGTTTGTCAAGCATCACTGTCAACATTCTCCCTGTTTGTCAAACATCACTGTCAACATTCTCCCTGCTTGTCAAACATATCATTGCTCCTACTCTTCTTCTTTGTCAAGCATCACTGTCAACATTCTCCCTGTTTGTCAATGATCACTGTCAACATTCTCCCTCTTTGCCAAATATCATTGCTGTCATTCTCCCTGTCTGTCAAACATATCATTGCTCATGCTCTTCCGGTTTGTGAAGCCTCACTGTCAACATTCTCCCCGTTTGTCAAACATCACTGTTGACATTCTCCCTGTTTGTCAAACATCACAGTCAACATGCTACCTGTTTAACAAACATCACCATTGAAATTCTCTTTGTCTAAAATACCACTGTCACAATTCTCCCTGTTTGCCATACATCACTGTCAACATTCTCCTTGTTTGTCAAAGATCACATTGGAATTCTCCCTGTTTGTCTAAAAACCCACTGTCACAATTCTCCCTGTTTGCCATACATCACTGTCAACATTCTCCTTGTTTGTCATTGGAATTCTCCCTGTTTGTCTAAAATACCACTGTCACAATTCTCCCTGTTTGCCATACATCAGTGTCAACATTCTCCTTGTTTGTCAAAGATCACATTGGAATTCTCCCTGTTTGTCTAAAAACCCACTGTCACAATTTTCCATGTTTACCATACATCACTGTCAACATTCTCCTTGTTTGTCATTGGAATTCTCCCTGTTTGTCTAAAATTCGACTGTCACAATTCTCCCTGTTTGCCATGCATCACTGTCAACATTTTCCCTGTTTGTCAAAGATCACATTGGAATTCTCCCTGTTTGTCTAAAAACCCACTGTAACAATTCTCCCTGTTTGCCATACACCACTGTCAACATTCTCCCTGTTTGTCAAAGATCACATTGGAATTCTCCCTGTTTGTCTAAAATATGACTCACAATTCTCCCTGTTTGCCATACATCACTATCAACAGTCTCCCTGTTTTGTCAAAGATCACCATTAACACTCTCTTTGTTTGTCAAAGGTCACTATTGTATCTTCCTATTTGTCAAACATATCACTGCTCTTACTCTCCCTGTTTGTCAAAGATCACTCTCAACATTCTCCCCGTTTCTCTAACATACCACTGCGACCACTTTCCCTGTTTGTCAATGATCACTGTCAACATTCTCCATATTTGTTAACGATCATTGTCAACATTTTCTGTGTCATCTTACATACCTTTTCTGCCACTCTCCCTGTTTGTCAACGATCACTGTCAACATTCTCTGTGTCATCTTATATATCTTTGCTGCCACTTTTCCTGTTTGTCAATGATCACTGTCAACATTCTCCCTATTTGTCAATGATCACGGTCAATATACTCGCTGTTCGTCAGCAATCACTGTCAACATTCTCAATGTGTTGTCTTATACAACATTACTTTCACATTAACCCTGTTTGTCAAAGATCACTGTCAACATTAACCCTGTTTGTCAAAGATCACTGTCAACATTTCCTCCCCAAATGTCATCTCGGTGTCTACTCTTCTTCCAGTTCCTAGCTGGAAGACCCAGACAAAAAAACACCTCCAAAAGACACCACCCCAACCCCCTTTGAATGAAATAACGTACACAAAATAACCCAACACAACCATCACATACCCCCCCCCCCTCCACCCCCGTGCACACACAAGCACACACACACACACACGCACACAACACGCCCGTCCATCTTCTCTCCCTGCCTAGCTCGAACACCGCCCATCTTCTATGCCAAGCTCGCCCATTTAATCCCCCCCCCTTCCCCCGCCCCCTCTCTTACCCCCTCCCACCTCCCCAGCATTGCCCCATCACCCCCCCCCCCCACCACCACCACCACCACACACACAATCATGGGGTGCTGTAATAAGTATAGTGGGTACCAATTGGGGGGCCGAGACTATTGCATTTGCGCGCTTCTCATAGGCATAATTCGCGTCTTCGCCGACAGATGGCCTCGCGATACGATTACCCGAAACGAGGCTGTGGCTCTGAAAACGAGGCTAGCCGAACTCAAAGCGAGGCCGGAAACGATGTGACAACTGGATTGTGGGATAATAAGGAAGGGACGGAACCAAAACGAGGCGCCCTGAATTGCCGGGGGTGAGGGGGGGGGGGGGCGGACGCTGCCACCACGTCGAAACGAGGCAGACCACGTGATATTTTACTACAAAAAGTTTACTACAAAAAAAAACACCAAAAAAAGATTGTTAAAAGAAGTAAAAAGCAAGAAATAAATATATATATAAATTTAAAAAATGAAAAAAACCCACAAAAACGCAGACCTTTTCATGACAAGTTTTTACCCAGGTTCAAGAAAAACAGAATCATTAAAAATCTGTCATCAATGCAGTTTTGCTCAAATAAACCCCCCCGCCAAAATACTGGCAGTCCGGCGCATAAATGGGGTGGAGGTTGAAGTTCCTTTTTTGCATGAGTTCGCCTTCATTTTTGATGTTAAAACTTTTGTTTTTATTTAAGAAAAAAGATTTATTTACAATTTCTTTTTTATTATCACTTCTTGGATGAGAATTTGTTGGTGAAATCTGTCAACGGGGAACTGAGTGGATTTATCGCCATATAATAGAATATGTGTCCATACAGTAGCAGCAGCAGCACGGCAACTACAGGGTTCACGCGTCTGGAGAGACGCTCAGAGATGTGGCTTCATCGGCATAATATATCAACAAATTGTGCCCCCACCAACCCCTGGTGAATACCTTAGATGTTGTCAGGACATAAAACTCCAACAACCAACCGGATGAATAGCATTGTCAAACTGGCGCGTCTGTTCATAAAACCACTGTGGGCTGTGGTTGGTTGGTTTGTTGTTGGAGTTTGGCGTCCTGGCAACATTTAAGGTCATATCAGGATGGGTACCGCCTTGTAGCAGTGTGCACTCATGGTGACTTTATCGTGCTGCCCCACTGGGAGACCAGGTTGCCAGCACCAAGACCCAATATCCCACTCAGTCACATTATCCTGACACTGAGCCAATGAGTGCTTGCCCTATCCTAATAATGCTGAGCACCTGGCTAGGAAGCGACAAGCATACATTTTTAAGTCATTGGTTTGACTCGATCAGGATTCGAACCCGTGGGTTCGAACCCCACGATCTACCAAAACGGGAGTGGACGCTCTACTCATTCGGCCATCCCATCTGGTCCTGTGAGATGTGAGATGTGAGCTTTCAGCTATTGAGGATTTGCGTCAAACGATTAGCACCATGTGACCAGTGCATAGTCGGCCATCACGGTTGGATAGAAGCAGTTCCCTTTAGGATCAAGTGTGTGTGAATAGTCACTACTACGATCTAATTCTGTTATTTAGAACCATGAATATTAACTTGGGGATTGAAATGATATTATTTAGAAGCAATAATGCTGCCCCTGAGGCAGCGGCCTTAATATCGCTTGGATTTTGGGTTTTATTTGACCAAATTTCACTTATTGAGTAAGTTATGCTCCTAAATATCATTATTTCAACTAATCGTGAATATTCAGGATTCTAAATAACAGAATGAGATCGTAGTCGTGAATAGATTTGTGCTTTTTGTTTTATTTATATTTTGTTTTATTTATAGCCTTAATACTGCTCGGATTTTGGGTTTAATTTGAGCCAAATTTCACTTATTGAGTAAGCTATGCTCCTAAATAACATTATTTCAACCCCTGAGTGAATATTCATGGTTATAAATAACATAATTATATCGTAGCAGTGAATAGATTCATGCTTTTTGATTTATTTACATTCGCAATAACTCCACCGATGACTTAACACACCCACTTGATAGTAGAAGGAACTGCTTCTATCCAACCACGATGCAGGAATAGTGTGATGCCTACATTACAAGCAAATCCTCAACAGATTCCGGCTACAAGAATAAGTTGCATTTTTATTATGTTTACAAAACTGTATAGCATATTGGTATATTCCTCCTCCGACGGAGTGGAATAGGAAGGTGTCAACAGGCTTATCACCGTGTGGGTATCTCCATGGTACAAAGCCAAGGGCCAGATGGGCGGAAGGGTTTCCGCAAAGTTAGCATGTTATGTGTTTGACCTGGAAAGGGATGGGCTCTGGCTGGGTGGACTTGACTTAAGACTCACTCTGCAATCAATATAAAGTGGTTGTTAGAGTGTTATGTCCTGTCAACATCTCTTGGTGTTCTCTTTGGCGGAGTGGTTAGAGTGTCTGACTTTTTCTAGGTTGGACTCCTAATCTGAAGGTCGGTGGTTCGATTCCCCATGCCCCCACCTCTGCCAATTTGGATTTCCACCGCTGTGTAGAACTTACAGTGTCATCAAAGGCCAGTTGCTCTCATACCATGTTTATGTGGTGTGGGAGGTTAAACATCCCTTGGGCTTTCTATTGACAAAACTGTCTAATGGTGAAAACAAGTCTATTCAGACTTATCCATGATAGGCAGTATAAATCTTCAAGAAAAAAGGTCATATCATTCATGTGGGAAAAACTGCGCCTAGAACGGGAATCGAACCCACATCTCTTGCATTCCAGGCCAGTGTGCTAAGCATTACACCACCGAGCCTCCCTGATACACTTACATACACATACGCAGGGTAGGTTCAACAACCATACAGCGCTTAGCTTGTACAGGATCCTAGTCAGTGCACCAGTGTCATGGGCGGTGATGAAAATGGGAAATATTGTGCCGAGAGCGGTTTTCGAACCCACATCTCTTGCATTCCGGGTCAGTGTGCTAACCATTACACCACCTATCCTCCCTGATGTCACCACCCGATCCACACCTACCTGTCTATGTGGCTCCTTGCCTGAGAGGTCAGTGCAGACTACATATCATCATCATGCTGTCGGTCGCGATGCGACAAAGACTGCTTTCATTACTTGACTGCCGCTCTCCATTTACCTCTCTGCTGTGAGAGTTGCATCCATGAGTCGGTCTTAATGTCTCTCAGCTTCAGGTTTCTATATTTCATGAAAGCTGCCTGCAAAAGTGTTGAAGTGCTGCTGGCTTTTGCAAGTTACCAGCGGCACTCTCTCGGGGAGCAAATAAATGTTTCACACCGGCAAGAACATGTCAAGACAGGTGCAAAACTATTTGTCCCTGCAGTGGCTGGTCGGGATATGTTGGGAGTTCCATACATCAACCGCCCTTAATGCTGTCACAGTGACATGGTTTTCTGTTTAGGGTGTGCTCCCTTAGCCTTCGGTTCTGTCAAGAACCTGTACCACAAGGCAGTGGTTCACAACTCTGCAGGGCAGGGGCGTCAAACTCCCTGAGGTATTGCTATACATGCAATACCTGCATACACATACATACGCATACAGACTAGTACACTTCTGAAATAATAAACCACCGATACGAAGCCAACGCAATACCTCTTTCAAGTGGGTACCCGTTCTCACATGACCTTGGATGTTGCCAGGACATAACACCCCTAACAAACAATGTATGTCAGTCATTATACAAATAATAAATCATGTAGATGGTAATTTCACATATAGTTCTACTTTTGCTGAACCGTTCATAGCGCGACCAGACAGGATTTCCGAATGAGTTAGAGCGTCCGTCTCCCGTGCTGGTGGATCGTGGGTTGTGGGTTTCGAACCATGGTCGAGTCAAACCAATGCCTTTAAAATCAATACTTGCCGCTTGGCATTATTAGGACAGGGCGAGGACTGGTGTGCTCAGTGTCAGGAAAATGTGACTGAGTGGGATATCAGATCATGGTGCTGGTGGCCTGGTTTCCCAGTGGGACAGCACTATAAAGTCGCCATTAGTGCGCACTGTCACAAGTCGGTACCCGTCCTGATATGACCTTAGACGCATTAAAGTCACCATTAAGTATTTCCCCACGTCATTACATTTCCAGAGAAGCCACTGTCGCAATATGTGGTGAATTCAAGTTTTGCCTTTAGACACGCATCTATTATTCATGTGTGGTAACTGTATATCCACGCATAATTCCCATAGGCTGTTTTAATTTAAGCCCAGGTTTAATTCTCCAATTTCATTCATAATACATTGTCAATCTTTTGATAGAGACTTCTAAATCGTGATTCATTAATGCTTTGGGGCCTGCATTTAAACAATATTTGGCGCCATATTAGGAGAGGCAGCGATATCTGAAAGGATACACCTATATTAGCTTTATAGTGCTGGTACATCCACACTTTGATGGCGTGACATTAAAGTTGGATAGCCCGATGGTTTTGAGTTTCTGTCATTTTTCTGAGATAAATGTATTACGTATTATGCAAATATAAAGACGCGGAATGGAATTATTATGCCACGTATTGTACCTATTATTCTATATATTGCCTCCACCGCTCTAAGCTCAAGACTGGTGGCGCCACCACCGGCGCTTCTCCTCTCTACCGGAGGATTTTTGGCAGAAATTCAAAGATTTTAATTAATCACAAAAAAGAGCTTATGCCCAAGCAGTGTTTAACACAGCACCCTGGTGAATCTCAAAGCACACATATATAGGTGGATATAGCAGTAAGGGTCCATTCAAATAGTATGTAACGCCATTAACATTTGTCAAAATTAGACCCCCCCCCCCTTTTGGAACGGTCCATAACGCTAATCCATGCACCCCACTTAATGCTTGAATCTACACATTATCGCAATGTAGGTCATATGAGTACCAATATCTGTAATAAACTTCCCACTACAACATGAAATGCAGAAAGCATACCGGTGTTTAAGAAACTACTAAAACAATAACGTAACCTAGAAAAATAACTTGCGAGTACAACATGTTAACTGCAAAATCATAATTAACATGATCTCATAGGATGCACCAGTAGGTGCGCAGCATGATTCCAATGTTCACAGGCAAAGTACCCGCTGAGGTATATTTTTTCTCATACAACACACACAAGTAACTATATAAATTTATCGAAATCAATACGCTTAACAGCATGATTAAACCCTAAGGCCTTACTGGCCACTAATGAAATTAACAAGTTACAATACAAATGCATAACAAATAAAAATTATAGGTAAATGGACAAACACAAAGAACGGTAAAAGCGGGATTGTGGACTGTTTGCAATCTACAAACAGTTACAACCCATAAACAAGAAATCCTAAATTATTACTAAACAAAATTTAAAAGATTTGAATCAAATTAGACTAGCCCTGCCTAGCGGTGAAAACAAGGTTTACCACAATTATCCATTATGGGCATTAGTAAATAAATCCCTCGCCACAAAAAAAAACCATTCCCAATCCTCCCTCCCCAGTAAGCGTTACATAATATTTGAACGGTCCCTTAAGTAGACAGCAAGAAGATGAAAGGTTCACGGTACCGTCACACAGCCACAACACCTACACTGCCAGTTTAAGATCCATATCTACCTTCGTATGTACCTGGCTTAGATACACAAGAGGACATGATGTCCAGCTGCGAGGGCGAAGAGCAGCTGGTGAGGACTTCGATGGTGCAGTCTGCCGTCGATCCTGACGTCACCCTGTAGCGACCCTTGTAAGGACAATGCGACCCGCGCAGGGAACGCGCTGCAAGTAGACATGGCAGGCAATGTCAGATTTGGATTTGGATCAGGATTAGATTGGGATTAGATTGGGATTAGATTGGGATTAGATTGGGATTAGATTGGGATTAGATTAGATTATGATTAGATTATGATTTGATTATGACTATATTATGACTAGATTATGATTAGATTATGATTAGATTGGGATTAGATTGGGATTAGATTGGGATTAGATTGGGATTAGATTGGGATTAGATTGGGATTAGATTGGGATTAGATTGGGATTATATTGGGATTAGATTAGGATTAGATTAGGATTAGATTAGGATTATATTAGTATTAGAATAGGATTAGATTAGGATTAGATTAGAATTAGATTAGATTTGATTTGGATTAGATTTTTTTGTAACCATAAACATGTGGTAATATCCCAGTCGCAATACTTCTTGGCACTGTTTATGACTGCTTTGTGGCCACAAAAAAAGGGGCTGCTTGCAAAGATGTTGAAATTGGTCATACAGTGGTCGGAAATTGGTCGGAAATTGATCACAAAGTGGTCACAAATTGGTCACAAAGTGGTCACAAAGTGGTTACACAATGGTCACAAAGTGGTCACAGAGTGGTCACAAAGTGGTCACAAAGTGGTCACAAATTGGTCACAAAGTGGGCACAAAGTGGGCACACAGTGGTCTCAAAGTGGTCAAGAATAGTTCGCAGTGCTTGCCAACCTCCTTGCGACCATTTTGGTCACAAGGAGGTTTCAACTGCTGCACTAAAAACCTCCTTACGACGAAATGATGACCCAGAGGTCGGCGACCATATTTGTAGGTTGCTTTGGTCGTAAGGACATCGTCGGTTGTAAAAGAGTGTTGACAATCCAATATCTAGTTAGCGAGTGTTTATTGTTGTTTCGTGACGTCATACCTTCGCGGTTGGTCACATGACTGCTGTCAGTTAGCTGCGTCATTAGCATAAGCACACATTACATCGGTGGCTATGGGTTCTTGCATCCAAAGTGATCACATGCGGTTGCAAGCTGTAGTGTAACTGGGGCTTAAGGTAACTAACTGTATGTTTACCCCAGGGGGGTGATCTTCCAGCCGAGCAACCAATGTTGCATTAAAACAGTGTAAAATATAACCGGTAACAGTAGCTATTTTGGTGTGCACACCAAAACTTTGGACATCGCAGGCTTGCATGACATGTAGCCATGACAGCTTCTATTAAAATCACTTAATATTTCTTTTATGCAGTAATAACATTTGTTTATTAGTTAATTTGTTGTTTTACGTCCTAGCAACATCGAATGTCATATCAGGGATGGAAGCAATACCATGCTTAATATGTGCACTGATATCTAAATTGGATATCTAGGATCAAGTCTAAATGACAGCATTGGTTTAGATAATATTGTCGTGGGGGTGATGAAAATGGGAAATACTGCGCCTGGAGCGGGACTCGAACCCACATCTCTTTGCATTCCGGGCCAGTGTGCTAACCATTACACCACCTAGGCTCCCTGATATCAACACACTCCCCACGCCTACCTGTCTATGTGGTTACTTGCCTGAGAGGTCAGTGCAGACCACTACACTCGTCCCCCTGGAATTGTAAGTCTTGTAATGCTTACAATTACATACATACAGGCAATGCACTAACACATACATACACAGGGTAGGTTCAACAACCATACAGCGCAAAGCTTGTACAGGATCCTGATCACGGCAACCAGTGTCGTGGGGGTGATGAAAATGGGAAATATTGCGCCTAGAGCGGGACTCGAACCCACATCTCTTTGCATTCCGGGCCAGTGTGCTAACCATTACACCACCTAGGCTCCCTGATATCAACACACTCCCCACGCCTACCTGTCTATGTGGTTACTTGCCTGAGAGGTCAGTGCAGACCACTACAATATTATGCTTCCATCGGATTGCGCAACTTTGATGAATTATCTCCGCGTCCCCTTGTGTATTCAAGATGGCGTCAATCCACGGGAATGCGTAATACAATTTCTCCTCAATCATTAAAGTGAACATATATGTAATTCCAACGCTAAGTCATCTCTCGATTATATTGTTGTGGGATTCAATATTAAGCATGCATTACACGATATGGGATTTGATGCCCGAGGAACTCTGAGATCAGTATAAACTTTGGTTGGTTGTTGGAGTTTTACGTCCTGGAAACATATAAGGTTATATCAGGACGGGCACCGACTTGTGACCGTGCACACTCATGGCAACTTTATAGTGCTTCCCCATTGGGAGACCAGGCCGCCAGCACCATGACCTGAGTAATAGATGGGATGGCCGAATGAGTTGAGCGTCCGTCTCCCGTTTTGGTAGATCAGGGTATTCAAACCCACGGGTTCGGGTTTGAACCCTGGTCCAGTCAAACCAACGACTTAAAAATTGATACTTGTCACTTCCTAGTCTGGCGCTTGGCATTATTAGGATAGGGCAAGGACTAGTTTGCTCAGTGTCAGGATAATGTGACTGAGTGGGATATTAGATCATGGTGCTGGCAGACAGGATGGCCTAATGTGTTGAATTTTGTTGGTGACTGGATTCAAAGCCCCGCGTTCGAACCCTGTCAAGTCAAACCATTGACTTAAAAATCGATACTTGGCCCTAACTAGCCTGGCATTTGATATTACTAGGATTGGGCATGGAGCAGTGGAATCAGGAAGATCAATTGTCTGCAATTGGAAAAGAAACACCCACTTAATCAACTAATGTAAAAAACAACAAGCCAAAATCAGACACTGAAAATTATAAATATTTTATTAAGTGATAAAAGTCATACTTTACTGACAGCTACCCCCCCGCCCCCGCTTTGTTTTGTTTCTTCTTGAATATGTATACTCCCTATCAATGATAGGTCTCAATAGACTTGTTTTCACAATTAGACATGGATAGAAAGCCCAAGCCTACACTTTTACGGACCCAAGGGATTTTATATTATACACACCACATACACATGGAATGAGTGCAATGATGATGATGAAGTTTTACACAGTGGTGGAAATCAAACTTGGCAGAGGTCAGGGCACAGGGAATCGAAACACCAACCTTCAGATTAGGAGTCTGACCTAGAAATAAGTCAGACACTCTAATCACTCTGCCACAGATAACACCACCGTGGAAATGTGGACAACTTTGGATGACCCCTAACACTTCACTGCACCAAACTGCCACCTGCCGCCCCCCCCCCCCCCCCCCCCCCCCCCCCCCCCCCCCCCCCCCCACCTACTGAGGTGAAAGCGAAAGTTGTACCCGCCGCCACGAGAGGCAGTGGCCGAATCAGTAGAGCATAGGCTTCAAGTGCGGAAGGTCGGGAGTTCGAATCACAGCCGAGTCAAGTCAATGACTAATAAAATGTATACTTGTTGGTACCTAGCCTGGCGCTCGGCATTAATAGGATAGGACAAGGACTGGTTAGGACGGTATCAGGATAATGTGACTGTGAGGGATATCCGAACATGGAGTCGGTGGCCTGGTCTCCCTGTGGGGGAAGCACCATAAAGTTGGCACGAGTGCGCACTATCACAAGTCGGTACCCGTCCTGATATGACCTTAGATGGATTAGAGGGAGCGGGACGCAGGTCAGGCGGTCGAGTGTCCACCTGTGAAGGTGTTGGTCATCCGATCGATCCTGCTCACTGGACACATTTGTAGTTTGGGCTATTTTCCATTCCAACGAGTGGTCCACGACTGGTTCATCAAAGGTTGTGGTATATGCTGTCCTGTCTGTGTGAAAGTGCCTATAAAAGACCCCTTGCTGCTTATCGGAAAGAGTAGCCTATGTGGCGGCTGCAGGTTTCCTCCAAAGAAATATATCAGAAGGACCATATGTTTGACGTCCAATAGCCGATGATAAAAATCAATGTGCTCTAGAGGCGTCGTTAAATAAAACAAACTTGTTTTAGATACATTATTGGAGCTTTATGTCCTGGCAACATGTAAGGTCATATCATGACGGAATATGACCTTAGATATTGCTAGGACATAAAAGAACAATAAACAAACAAACCGTAGTCGCCATTGTGAATACTGACGTGGGGCGGGGTGCACATTCTTGTCGCTCAGTCGGCTAATCCCCTTTGATCTGAGCAGACGACAGGCTACTCCCGGCGCAGCAATCGGCGCGCCGAGAGTACGCCGGCCACGTGACTGGCTACAGTAAACCCGGTAAAAGGTTCACCCCTCAGTTTGTTTGTTGTTGTACGTCCTAGCAACATTATTAATAGGTGGAAAACTTTGAAAAAAGTGATACCAAATAGTGCATTCTGGTGCATTTTTTAAAAACATATGCACACACATTTCCTTTTAAATAACAAGAAGCTAAGCTGATTCTTTGGTGGGAGATTACTACTTAAAAGTGAGAAATCGTGAGATTGGGGATATTTTTCCATATTTTAGGGAAAGCTCCTACCAAATCGAGAGACTTGGTGCCTGTGACCGGCACCCAGTGTAGGGTGGATTGACAACCCTGCCTAAATCCAAGCAACAACTGCTTCAGTAGGAATTAATTGTGGGTTCACCATTCGGTGAGTTCATTTGAAAGTTATCTGCCATCGCGGGTTCTTATTAAGGTAATGGGATTTGCTTCTTTTTTAGAATGTTTACGGTAGTCTAATGACGTCACCATTGGGTGAGTTCACCTGAAGTGTATCTGTGTCATCCCTGAATCTTAGTGGGACAATGGATTCTTCTGAATTGTTGGTGGTAATATGTTCATTCTGCTGAGTAAGTCTTTTGTCAATGCCGAAGCACTGGTCTTCCAGCGACTTTTCAATTCTGGATTATTGACACCAAAAAGGTATATCTAGTAAGGTATACAATAACTGTTGAATACACAATTTGCAGCATGTAACAAAATGAAATTCTGTAACCCACAAGTTCCATAGCAATATGGCAACAGCAGTGTCATATGGCTAGATCAATGTTAGGCAGTTGAATGTGAGTATTTACATGGTATTTATAATGTAATCATAAGAGGTGTTCTCTATGGCAGAGTGGTTAGAGTGTATGACTTTTTTCTAGGTCAGACTCCTAATCTGAAGGTCAGTGGTTCGGTTTCCCCATGTCCCCACCTGCCAATTTGGATTTCCGCCGCTGTGTATAACTTACATCATCATCAAAGGCCAGTTGCTCTCACAGCATGTCTATGTGGTGCGGGAGGTTGAAAATCCCTTGGGTTGGTAAAAGTGTAGGCTCGGGCTTTCTATCGACAAACTGTCTAATGGTGAAAACAACCCTATTCAGACATATCCATGATAGGCAGTATAAATATTCAAGAAGTTATCCTCTATATTCATTTGGGAAAGTGGCATTGCTTCTTTTTTGGAAGGTTTACTGTTCTAATATGTTCACCTTTAAATGAGTTCTCCTGAAGCGTATATGCAACCACTGTCCATTCCTTATAAGAGGTTTATGAATGCTATTTCCTTTGTCGAAGGTTTACGGTAGTTTACTGAGTTTGCCGTTATGTGAGTTCACTCTAACACTATCTGTCGTCGTCGATTCTCAGTAAGTCAATAGCAGCTGCTTCTTTTTAGAATGCTTACGGTAGGTTGATGAGTTTGCCATTAATTAAGTGAGTTCTCTTGAAGTGTATCTACCATTGCTGAGTCCGATGGCTTTGAGTTCCTATCATTTTTCTGAGATAAATATATTGATTTGATTATAATAATCTACCTTCCTTTAGTTTAAGGAAACATTTATTTTGAATGGCTAACTTTGAGATATTCGAAGTGCAAACATGCCCAATTAATTTAGGCATACACAAATGACACCATCGGCTTATGCAGTAGCATTTTCTATTAGAATGACTCAGTATTCACTTCTATGTGGAAACAAATGCTTAATAAGTGCATACATATCTAAGGTAGACATGTATAATCAAATGTAACTGAATGCTTTGGTTTTGAAAAATTGATGCTTCATCAAACTCTGCAGCTTTAATGGATCAATAATCATTGCTTCTTTTTAGAAGGTCTTCTTTGTCTAATAACTTCACGTTCAAGTGAATTCCCTCGAAGCCCACCATTGATTGCTCTTAGCAGCATTATGAGTACTGCTTCTTTTGTTGTCGAAGGCTTACGGTAGTCTAGTGAGTTTGCAATTAGGTGAGTTCACTTGAAGTGTATCTGTCATCGCTGATTCTGAGTAAGTTAATGGATGCTGCTTCTTGTTAGAATACTTAAGGTAGTCTAGTGAGTTTGCAATTAGGTGAGTTCACTTGAAGTGTATCTGTCATCGCTGATTCTGAGTAAGTTAATGGATGCTGCTTCTTGTTAGAATACTTAAGGTAGTCTAGTGAGTTTGCAATTAGGTGAGTTCACTTGAAGTGTATTTGTCATCGCTGATTCTGAGTAAGTTAATGGATGCTGCTTCTTGTTAGAATACCTAGGGTAGTCTAGTGAGTTTGCCATTAGGTGAGTTCACTGAGTTGAAGTGTATCTGTCATCGCTGATTCTGAGTAAGTTAATGGATGCTGCTTCTTGTTAGAATACCTACGGTAGTCTAGTGAGTTTGCCATTAGGTGAGTTCACTTGCAGCATATCTGTCATCGCTGATTACTATTGGGACAATGGGCATTGCTTCTTTTTTTAGAAGGTTTACTTTGTCTAATAAGTTCACCTATAAATAAGCTTTCTTCAAGCCCACCGCTAATTGCTTTTAGCAGGTTTATGGATACTGTTTCTTTTGTCGAAGGTTTACGGTATAGTCTAGTGAGTTTCCCGTTAGGTGAGTTGTGTGGCTGCCATCGCTCATTTCAGACTAGTCCTGTGGCTTTGCACCCAAGTCCTCCCCAGCAGGGAGGGATGGAAAGAGGGAGGGAAATAAGGAACTCTTCAAACAGGCGCTTGGGGAGGGAGCCTGGCCTTCTCGGCCGACCGTTTCCGTCTTTTTAATCCTCGTTTTGAGATCGTCTATCAAGATCGATCTATCCAGTCGCAGGCATGTTCACAGTTGGTTGTCAGCATACAAAAAAGCCAGCTTTTTTGTCTGTTTGAAGTTTGTAAAGCATATCTATTCTTTTTAAATGAAGCGGTCCCCTGCTATTTGTCCTTATGTATAATATTATAAGTGGACAAGTCTGTTCTCTGTTTATATACTTATTTTATTGTTTTATGTCATCTGTATAATTGAGGACGCATTAAAGTTGCATAGTCCGATGGTTTTCAGTTTCGGTCGTTTTCTGAGATAAATACATTAGGTTGATCATTATAATCTACGTTACTCTCATTTGACGTAACTTGTTCTTAAATCGCTCAATTTTCAGGTATTTGAAGTGGAAATATGCACAATTAATTTTGGCAAGCACGCCACAACTCTGACGCCATAGGCTTCTACAGTAACAGGTTCTAACTTCTACTAATTTGATTCAGTATCCCCTTCTATGTTTTTAGAAATGTATAATAATTGCACCAGTATCTAAATTAGATATGTAGAATCAATTCTAGATAATTGTTCTGGTTTTGGAAATTTGATGTTTTCATCAGACTATGCAGCTTTAACAAAGAATGTGCCATGAACTTAAAATCATTGGACTGTGTAATCTTAACATTGTCAAAGCAAATCAAACTCACAAATGTCTAGGATCGATAAAAGAATAAACAGTTCATGCAGTGAAAGCAGCATAGAACCAACTTCTATGAAATACAAATAAATGGCCGCTGCTAATTTGCGCGCCAAAAAGAAGTCGCGTCGTCTGCAGGCCATACATGTCGTCTGGCTCTTTACTGGAACTGACAAAATATACCATTTCAGGCTGGTACACCGTTCCGCCATCACTATCAGGCACCAATTGAACATCAGAGCGGTTCGCTGTGGGTGAGGCATTATATGTACTAGCGGTGAATACAATTATGAATCCTCCCCACAGCAGACGACATTTAGTGGACGGCAGACGGCAGACTGCAGACGGCAGACGACAACGACCCTGTAATTGGCGCCGGTTCTTGCGCATGCGCGCTATCGGCGACTCAGTTGTGGGGGGCGGGGGGCGTGGAGATGAATGTTACAGCACGCCGCCGCCAGGATTGTCCACTAATGGCGTCTTTATGTAGATTACATGACCCGCTAAGAAGGAACGCTTGTATATTTCAGCTGCGACCGACGCTGATTGGCTGCCGATCACACGTGACTGACGGGCCGGGGTCACGTGGGGCAATAGGATTTGTCGCGGTTGCTCGGATTTATCGAAGGTGAGGTGTATAGCCTATAAGCCGGCCTAGATTGGGCATCAAATCAGCTGCGTTTGTGGGGACGCTGGAAGCTGCAGTTAACACTAAATAAAGTCCACATCCTGCCGTGTACTTCCTTTGAGACCAGACGACCGAATGAGTTGAGCGTCCGTTTCCTATGTTGGGAGATCGGAGAATCCGAACCCATGGGTTCGTGGGTTCGAATCCTGGTCGAGTCAAACCAATGACTTAAAGTCCTGGCCATTCCTGGCCATTATTGCTCGGCATTATTAGGATAGGGCATGGACTGGTTCGCTCAGTGCCAGGATAATGTGACTGAGTGGGGTATCAGGTCATGGTGCTGGCAGCCTGGTCTCCCAGTGGGACAGCACTTTAAAGTCCCCATGAGTGCACACTGTCACAAGTCGGCACCCATCCTGATATTACCTTGGCTGTTGCTAGGACGTAAAACAACAAACAAACAAAATGTTCAAGGCCAGGAATGGAGCCTCTGTCAGAAACTCAAAACCATTGGACTATGCAGCTTTAACTAATGCTAATTGTGTCAATTCTGACAGAGTGTCAGATACCCGAGCACTATGGGTATTCATTGAAGGCATCTTGTTTTAACTTACAGTGTCATCAAAGTCCAGTTGCTCTCATACCATGTCTATGTGGTGTGGGAGGTTACAAATCCCTTGGGTCGGTAAATGTGTAGGCTCAGGCTTTCTATCGACCAACTGTCTAATGGTGAAAACAAGACTATTCAGACTTATCCATGGTAGGTAGGCCTTATCAATCTTCAAGAAAAAAAAAGAAGAACAAAAAAAAACATACATAAATCATTGCGATTCATTTTTAAAGGAACCAGATATCCACTGTGATGATCACGTCTGTTTGTTGTGGTTGTTGTTGTTATTGGTGGTGGTGGTTGTAAAAATATTTAGTTCAGCCTATAAACCACAGTCTTACAGTATTCTTCAAGTGCTCTCCTGTATACATTATCCATTCCTCTAACCGTACGTGCGTTGGGAGAGTGAGAGCAGATAGAACTGTATCACAATGCAGTTTCTATATTGCTCATGTGGGATTGGTTCTGCGGCGTGTGCAGTATTCTTTTAATCGATGAATGTCTCATCGTTAGTGAGACACCGGGCGTGGTCGCCGAATCGGTAGAGCGCGGGCCTCGCGTGTGGGAGATCGGGAGTTTTTGTTGTTGTTTTTTTGTTGTTGATGGGTTGTTTATGCTGTCCATACCATATAAGCTCAGATGATCGAGCTTGTTTTCAATGCTGGGCAGTTATCGGTCTGTGTTTCTTAAGATTATGGTTTGTGGTTAGTGATCTATGTTAGTTTTTTTTTATTTTCTTGGTAAGAGTCTTCCTCTTTTTATGTTTTTCTACACTTAATTCTAGATTAGCCTACTCTATTTACATATTATATGCTTGTACGTAATACGTAGTTGGTTTATGTTTGGATTTGATGTTATCTGGCTGTTTTCTGGCAGGGAGTTACCTCTCATGGGCTGTCCAGCTGGTGGGCTGTGACATATCACATGCCCCCTTGTTGAACAGCTTAGAGGGGGTTTCCTGGTTTTATTTTGCAAAGATATTTTTGTATGTTTTTAGGTCAGGAATTTGTCGTTCCTTTACCGTTTGTGCAGTCCATACTTTGGCAGCCATTTCCAGTGGGCTTCTTTCGTGAGCTTTGATTTGGCTTCTGGTCTGCCATGGTAGAGGTGCATTGTTTGCTCTGGTGTTCCTTAGCAGTGCTTAGTGGTTGGATTAGATGTTTATTGTCTCGAGTATATCATTACACTAGTGTTTTTAGGTGGATTATTCTTCTGTTTTCTAATAACATTACTTTAGTTCTTACGGCCTTTGCGTCACTTAACATCAACATTTGATAGTTCAGACATTTGAAAGTTTGGTTCCTGGTCGAGTAAAATCAATGACTTATCAAACTTGTCGCTTCCTAGCCTGGTGTTTGACAGTAATTGAGGCTTTGCATGTGGCGTAGGCATCACACTACTCCTGCTTCGTGGTTGGATAGACGCAGTTTCTTCTACTATCAAGTATATTTAAATAAACCAAAAAGCACAAATCTATTCACTGCTACGATCAAATTTTGTTATTTACAGTCATGAATATTCAATCGGGGGTTGAAATAATGTTATTTATGAGAATAGCTCACTCAAACGTGAAATCCTGTCAAATTAAATGCAAATTCCATGTAATATTATCACCGCCGCCGCATCGGCAGTGATATTGTCAAAGGTAAACAAAACAAAAAGCACAAATCTATTCACTGCTATGATCTAATTCTGTTATTTAGAGTCATGAATATTCACTTGGGGGTTGAAATAATGTTTGTGATGAGAATAACTTACTCAAAAAGTGAAATTCGGTCAAATTAAACCCAAACATCAGAGCGTTATTAACGCCGCCGGCGCATCGGCAGTGTTATGCTGTACTTTCTATCCAACCATGATGGCTGACGAGGCACTGATCACGTGGTGCTAATCGTTTGACGCAAATCCTCAATAGGATAGGACAAGAACTGGTAGGCTTAGGATAATATAACTGAGTGGGATATCGGGTCATGCTGCCCACGGCCTGATTTCCCACTGGGGCAGCACTATAAAATCGCCATGAGTGTGCACTGTCACAAGTCGGTACCCATCCTCATATGACCTTAGATGTTGCCAGGATGTGAAACTTCAACAACCAATGGCTAGTGGGGTATTAAAGAAACACAACTCAACTATGTATACCAATGTGATGGATGGGTGCACACATGTGTACCTCCATTGTTGTCGAGAGAGCAAATTCAATAATAGATGTAGATTGGTGCGATCAACAAACACTGTTAATTATTCTATTACTATGTCCGTGACTGAAAAGAATTCGCAGCTCTGGTAAAAAAACAGATCATCACACATTGTCTGACCTTTTATCTAAAAATAGGCAAATTATTGTTATTCTTAAGAATAACACATTTATCAGTGCCGAGGCACCGGTCTTCAGGCTCTATATTGTGTTAGTTATTTACACAAATCGTTTTAATGGTAAATAAAGTCCTCAGTGAGAATGTGATGAGTGATGAAAGAATATGTACATTGATTCTTTTTGATTGACGATGTTGCTATGGCATGTTGGCCGCTCAATCGTTTTATTTGTTCAAGTGTTGTTATCCCGCTGAATAACATGTCAGTGCCAGTGCACTGGTTTCCCAGCCCTAATGACAACTGCCACTACACACTAAGTAATGCTACAACAATATAGGCACACAATTACTAGACAATAAGCAAAGAATCAACACTAATAAAGTCTGTACTAGACTACTAAATGACTGAAACGTACAATCCTCCAAGCATTGTTTATCCCATCATTACTAACAACCTACTTACTCAAACTACTTCATGTAGTCAAAAAACACACCCGAGGTATTAACCTTTTAAGCATAACCCTACAAGCTAACCACACTCTATCTAACAGAATAAACAAACCATTCTACTAATACTCCATCTCAAAATGTTAACTCCAACAACATGATAGTTTTGCAATTCACAACATAGTAGGCATACAAACCTATGAAGGGAAACTATGCACCTAACCACTCCGTAATGTAAAGGTCTAATCAATACACATGTATGTATCTAAGTGTGTATGAATACAACATAGTACTGCTATTTTTATATGTGAATTGTCAAACTATGCCATATGTAAGTCTTTGACTGTTTAATATTGTTATTTCAGCTGATTTGAGCTAGCTGCTGATGACAATATCAGACTACATATACATATATTGTAAATAACTGTATTGGCACATGGCTGGAAGACCAGTGCCACGGCGCTGACAAAAGACATTATTCAATGAATAAACTATATTTATACATTTTTTAAAATAGTAAAATCAATGAATGGTTGCTTAGCATAGGTACACTCTGATGGTTTGCTTCATTGGTTAGATTCGGCTGTTCTGATATATGGGGAAAATGTCGAAACATGCGCACGGGTTAGATAGTGGTAGAGGCATTAGCTTTAGGGAGTAGGTAGGCAGTAGGGACACAAGGGAGGCAGGAGAAGGATTGTTGATTCGTTGTTGGAGTTTAACGTCCTGGCAACATCTAAGGTCATATCAGGACATGAACCAACTTGTGACAGTGCACACTCATTGCAACTTTATAGTGCTGCCCCACTGGGAAATCAGGCCACAGGCAGCATGACCTGATATCTCATTCAGTCCCATTATCCTGACACTAACCCAGCCAGTCCTTGCCCTATCCTATTAATGTTGAGCGCCTGGCTAGGAAGCCACAAGTATCAACTGTATAAGTCATTGGTTTAGGCTAACTCGACCGGAAACACAACTCCCGATCTGCCGCACGGGAGGCCCGCGGTCTACCGATTAGGCCACCGCGTCCGGTGGCAGGAGAAGGAGGGAGGGGGTCACGATGTTGATGCAGTTGGCAGAGCTGCCTGTCAGTTTACTTGGAAACTATAGACCCCTTTCAATGTTTATAAACATTGTGTATGCGCACGCAGCTTGGCTGAAGAACGAAGGCACACTGCCATTGAGTTTGCGGGTACGCGCAGTAGAAAACGTTTATTTGATTCAAAATTAATAGAAATGCAGAACCCTAACCATATAAATTTAATATAATCTGTTTGTTGAATATGTTTTCTTCATGTGTTCCAATCGGTTTGTTTGTAGGTGGTGTGGTTTTAGAGATATTTCACTTTTTCTGTATGAAGATTGCTCATAGCCATTGAGTTTGCAGTGGGACATTGTGTCGTCCTGCAGCAAAAAGGCATGCGCACTGTCCTCGATATCATATGATATAGGTCTATAGCCTGGGAAGATATGTGGAATATTTGAGGGAATTGTACCTTTGATGACCCAAGCATGAGCTTTGGCACACAGTTAGAGCATGCCCTAAGAAATATTAATTTACCTATAGGGCAATCGCCGACTTGTCTTATGTCAATAATGGCAACCATTTTTACTAAATGGCTGCCACTGGTTGTTATGTTTCCAGTAGCTCAGGTTCTAGACCACCTAGAATCTTGATTCTGGTGGCCAATCCTACATGTACAAGGATGGGGAATGCAGTAGTACTATTTACGCTATGCTAGCAATTAGCATTCAGGGAGAATACCATTCCTTCTTCGGATTATACAACTTTAACAGACTAGAAAGATTAACAACGGTTCACAAAATGAGCGGCAATGAACAACTCAGATAATTTGTCAACACCACTGAATTACGAAAATATTCACAAGTAATATCTATCGTTTATTGTCACTGGAAATAACATGATGAATTATGTCATTGTGGCGTTCTCTGTGGCGGAGTGGTTAGAGGGTCTGACTTTTTTCTAGGTCAGACTCCTAATCTGAGGGTCGGCAATTCGATTCCCCATGCCCCCAGCTCTGCCAATTTGGATTTCCACTGCTGTGTATAACTTACCGCGTTATCAAAGACCGGTTGCTCTCATACCATGTCTATGTGGTGTGGGAAGTTAAAAATCCCTTGGGTCGGTAAAAGTGTAGGCTTAGGCTTTCTATTGACCAGCAGTGGAATGAGGAAGACCAGTCGTCTATGACTGAAATGTCCCCTGCTTAAACAACTAATGGACCAACAAAATATATAATTACAGCACTGCCTCGTTAGTTCCATGAATCCTCACTAACCGGAACTGGCGCTTCCCTCACTAGTGTAGACCAACGGAGCGCCACCTACCCCAACTCCAGTGGATGCTACCTACCCGTTCCCTTCCTCACTTGTCAGATTTGAAAAAGTTTTAAATATACAAATTGAAAAAAAGTAATCATAGACGGGTGCTTTTTGAGAGCACTAGGTAGAGTTTACTCGGCTCGTTCCCAATCATGGAGTTGCTGTGTCATCTTGATTAGCATAACGTCTTGGAATAACAACATAAATAACTTACGGAACACGACATGTTTTCTCGTCTCCTTAAAATGGCTGTTGGTGCACTTCTGGCTCGGCTCTATGGAGTCTCCTGCGTTCAGACAGACAAGAAAGAAGCATACACATTCAGCATGTGTACATTAATATGGACGACAACGATTGTAGGTTATAAGAAATCCATAACGCAAATATACATTTATATGCAATTTAAATTTTTACCAAGAATAAGAAATGTCCCTGCATGTATACAGTTTGCGGATGGAAAGGAACTGTGACAGTTCAAAAAGCAGGATAGTGTCTGCTACAACATTCTTTGTTCAGTTATTTAATCTTGCCATCTGGTTATTTTTATCTGCCCAGCTCCTGAATCGAATACAACCACCCATCGCCATTCTTATCCAACTCACATAACCAACCTATATGGGGGACCAGATGAGATGACCGAATGAGTTGAGCACACGTCTCCTGTTTTGGGAGATCGGGTGATCCAAACCCATGGGTTTGTGGGTTCGAACCCTGGTCGAGTCAAACCAATGACTTACAAATATATACTCACTACTTCCTAGCCAGGCACTCGGCATTATTAGCATAGGGCAAGGACTGGTTGGCTCAGTGACAGGATAATATGACTGAGTGGGATATCAGGTCATGGTGCTGGTGGCCTGATTTCACAGTGGGGCAGGACTATAAAGTAACCATAAGTGTGCATGGTCACAAGTCGGTACCCATCCTGATATGACCTTAGCGGTTGCTAGGACATAAACCAACAAACAAACAAACCGATATAGGGTTTCATTCATGTGCCAAGACTCCATGAGGATCTATGTTCAAGCCACTAGCAACTAATTGGATTCCATAGAGGCTCATCAGCTCTACTCACCAGTATATACCTCCAGTATATTCGCGTGCCTTCGAACAATCTTGACGCACTGGTAGTGTGTTGTGCTGAAATATATGAATAGAAATACATATTAAAAACTGAAAAGTTAATGGTGTAATCTTGGAGCAGGTAGAGTCATTTGTGTATCTGGGCCATTTAATAACTAGTGATGGCGGATGTGAAAGAGAGATTAAACAGAGAATAAACATTGCCAAAACAACATTTCTAAAGATGCAGAAAGTACTAACATCTAGAGACACAAATATAAAAACAAGACTCCGACTGCTAAAATGCTATATGTGGTCTACACTTTTATATTGCTGCAACACATGGACTTTGAAGAAAGCAATAACAAGAAAGCTTGAGGCATTTGAAATGTGGCAATACAGAAGAATGTTAAAAATTCCATGGACAGCAATGATAAGCAACGTGGAGGTCCTAACAGGAATGAAAATAAAGAGACAGATAATACAAACGATCAAAAACAGAAAAATTAAATACTTTGGCCACATGATACGACACCAGGAATCACAGAGAAGAATACTGGAAGGGAAGATAGAAGGGAAAAGACCAAGAGGGAGAAGGAGAACAACATGGATGGACAACATCACTGAGTGGACAGCAATGAGCTATGCGGAATGCGTGAGAGGAACAAATGACAGGAAGAGATGGAGGTCCATTGCAGCCAACCTTCTTCGAGTAGACGGCACCCATTGATGATGATTAAAAACTGATAAAGGTTCCAAGCCTGAGATGCTCTCTCGAATAGCAGAGACAACAAGCAGGGTTGATGGAGCTGAAACCAGTTTGGTTTGACAACAGCATTTCTCTCATCTCCAAGATACAACTAATAATGCATCTGCCCTATGTTGGAGCTGAGAGAAATGGCACATACATATTGCTGTATGTTTTTGAATGATGGATCCTCATAGTAGAGCTCCGAAGAAGAATACAAACCATGGCAATGAGGTGTTACCACAGGATGTTACTCTCAGACATAGGACCATGTTAGGACCATAGGACCATGGCGTTCTCTGTGGCAGAGTGGTTAGAGTGTCTGACTTTTTTCTAGGTCAGACTCCTAATCTGAGGGTTGGCGGTTCGATTCCCCGTGCCCCTGCTCTGCCAATTTGGATTTCCACCGCTGTGTATAACTTACAGCGTCATCAAAGGCCGGTTGCTCTCATACCATGTCTATGTAGTGTGGAAGGTTAAAAATCCCTTGGGTCGGTAAAAGTGTAGGCTCGGGCTTTCTATCAACCAGCAGTGGAATGAGGAAGACCAGTCGTCTATGACTAAAATTTCCCCTGCTTAAACAACTAATGGACCAAAAAAAAAATAATAATAATGAGGAAGTCTGCACCAAGCTCCAGCAGGTAATTGGACCACACAAAGATCTGTCAAATATAAAGAGCCGCAAACTAAAGTGGCATGGCCATGTTTCACATTCTTCCAGCCTGGCCAGAATCATCCTAGAAGTCTAGTGAAAGGAGGAAGGAAATAATGCAGACAAAGGAAGAGGTTGGAAGACAACATCCGAGGATGTATAGTTCTAGAATTTGGCAAGTCCCAAAGGACAGTTCGGAACTGGGTCCAGTGTTGAAAAAAACTGGTAAAGTATGGATAAGAAGTGGTTTGTCCTACAAGTGTTCGGATGGATGGGTGGTGGGAGGGTGTTAGGACAGCGCTGCGAATGATGCACCGGGAATAGTAGCCGAATTGGTAGAGCGCAGCCCTCGCATGCAGAAGGACTGGAGTTTGGTTCCCGATCGAGTCAAACCAATGACTTATAGAATTGATAGTTGTCGCTTACTAGCCTGATGCTCGGCATTAATAGGATATGGCAAGGACTGATTAGCTCAGTGTCAGGATAATGTCACTGTGTTGGATATCGGGTCATGGTGCTGGCAGCCTGATTGCCCAGTGGGGCAGCACTATAAAGTCACCATGAGTATGCACTGTCACAAGTCTGTACCCATTCTGATATTCCCCTAGATGTTGCCAGGAGGTAAAACTCCAACAACCAGCGAAAGGGTCATAATGTATCGGAACCCTGAGGACCGATTGGAGAGCTGCGAGTTCCACATTTTGCCCTCAGGAATAATTAGTGAGCAAACAGGCAGTGATTTACCCTCTGTGTTTGTTTTGGGTAAACATCTATTAAGACATTTTTTATTCACAATTTCTATACATTATTCCACAAACATATACTATTCTGTTGACAATAGATGTTGCAGGAACAGTGTAGCCATTAACGGTTCTCTTCCCACTGCCCCTTATGAACAAAATATTTTCTGAATCATTCTTAAAGCTGCATAGTCTGATGACAACATCAAATTTTCAAAACCAAAACAATTATCTAAATTGGATTCTAAATATCTACCTTTGATACTGGTGCACTAATTAAACATTTGTTGCCACACATATGGGAATAGTGAGGCAATTGAATAGAACCTGTTACTGCAGAAGGCTATGGTGTCAGAGTCTTGGCAAGCTTGCCAAAATTAATTTAGCATGGTTGCACTTGAAATATCTCAAAAGTTACCCACTTAAAATAAAAGTTACTTCAAGCTAAAGTAAGGTACTTTATAACGATCAACTTAACGTATTTATCTAAGAAAATGTCAAAATCTCAGAAACTATTGGACTATGCAACTTTAAGTCACTAGCAATGCATTAGTTGCCCCAGGCATGCATAAACTCATTTATTTACAGTTTCTACACACCATGATGACTATTGGATTGGCAATTGGACGGTTACTAATGGAAGCATATTTGAGTACAGGCAGACGTCGGTGGATAGGGCCTAATGATATTAATACATAGCAAGTGGCTGGCTTGGTTTTTGTGTGGTTGGCTGGGTGGGGTGATGGAGGTTGGCGTTGATGTTGATTATGAGTGGAATAGTGAGTAGAAGGGGGAGTGTGTGGGTGATGGGAGGGTGGGGTGGGTGGATGGGGGAGTGCTGTGGAGGATGGGTAGAAAGGCGGTGGTGGGTGGGTGTGGGGTGTAGAAAGGAGAGTATTGCAGTGGGTGACATTCAGGGGGGGGGGGCACCCGGGTGCTAGGTTACCTCAGGTGAAGAGTGGTGAGAACAGTGGAAGGGGGAGGGTGAGTGGGAGAGGGAAGTGCGAAAGAGGGGATGAGATGGATAGGTGGAGGGAGGAGGTGGAGATGAGGAGAGGTGGCGGGAGCAGGGGTGGAGAGGTGGAGAGGAGGACAGGTTTTGAGAGGTGGATGGATGGGCAGATGGTTATGGTGAGAGGTGGGGAGAACGAGAAGTAGACAGGTGGGGAGATGAGGAGGAGGGAATGTGGAGGGTGATGAGGTAGACAGGTATAGGGGTGGAGTGGTGGAGTGGTGGGGAGGTGGAGGGAAGGGCAGATGGATAGCTGGAGAGGTTGGGATGTGGAGGAGTGATAAGGTGGTGGGCTGTATATAGAGAAGTGGAGGGATGGGCTGGTGGAGAGGTGGGGAGGTGGAGAGGTGGAAGATGGGAGGTGGGGAGATGGGAATGTGGAGGGTGATGAGGTAGAGAGGTAGAGGGGTGGAGTGGTGGAGTGGTCGGGAGGTGGAGGGAAGGGCAGATGGATAGGTGGAGAGGTTGGGAGGTGGAGGAGTGATAAGGTGGAGGGCTGTAGATAGAGAAGTGGAGGGATGGGCAGGTGGAGAGGTGGGGAGATGGAGAGGTAGGGAGGAGGGGAGGTGGAGGGTGATGAGGTAGAGAGGTAGAGGGGTGGAGTGGTGGAGTGGTCGGGAGGTGGAGGGAAGGGCATATGGATAGGTGGAGAGGTTGGGATGTGGAGGAGTGATAAGGTGGAGGGCTGTATATAGAGAAGTGGAGGGATGGGCAGGTGGAGAGGTGGGGAGGTGGAGAGGTGGGAGATGGGGAGGTGGGGAGGTGGGAATGTGGAGGGTGATGAGGTAGAGAGGTAGAGGGGTGGAGGAGTGGAGTGGTGGAGGGTTGGAGTGGTGGAGTGCTGGAGTGGTGGGGAGGTGGAAGGAAGGGCAGATGGGTATATGGCGAGGTGGGGAGGTGGAGGAGTGATAAGGTGGTGGGCTGTAGATAGAGAAGTGGAGGGATGGGCAGGGGGAGAAGTGGGGAGGTGGAGGGAAGGGCAGATGGGTATATGGAGAGGTGGGGATGTGGAGGAGTGATAAGGTGGTGGGCTGTAGATAGAGAAGTGGAGGGATGGGCAGGTGGAGAGGTGGGGAGGTGGAGAGGTGGAGAGGGAATGAGCGACGGGGTGAGAAAATGGGGAAAGGGGAAGGGGAAAAGGAGGTGGAATGAGAAGTGTGTGAAGAGAAGAATAAAGAGGTGCGGGCAACATGTTGATGGCGAGATTGGGTGAGCGATAAAGGGGGACACCGAGAGGGCAAGAGGAGCTGGTGGGGAGAGAAGGGCAGGGAAGGGGAGAGCAGGAAACTGTGGTGTGATGAGCATGTGGTGAGGGAAGGGACGGAGAAGATATGGAGGGGAATGGGGAGAGGGTGAGGCGGAAGGGGGAGATGGGGAGGGATGTATGGGGATGGGGAGAGGGTGAGGCGGAAGGGGGAGATGGAAATGGGGAGAAGGGGGGGGGGACGCATAGACAGGGTTGGGAAAGGGAGTAGAAGGTAATTACTGACAGGAGTGGGGCGAGCTGGGAGATGGAGAGATAAGTAGGAAGGGGTGCAGGTGAAAGGGTGGGTACTTTCATGTTCGCTAGCTTTAAATCGGACCTCACCTAAAATAATCCTGAATGTACATTCAGTTTAAATCGAATATACTAGCAATGCAAAAACAACCAACACTACCGAAACGGGGCACTGATTGCTTCACTTGTGATACTAGTTTAGCGTCGTGACAACAAGCAAATGGCATATTCACGGTGAATAGTTAGTAGACTTTGCATTGTGCTGATTGCCAGATTCGCCGCTAGGTCGGGTATGCGGATGGAGGCCCCACAGGGGGTGCACCACCTTTGTGTCAGCGGCCATTATCCCTGGCCGATCAACTATTACAGTCGGCGCATGCGCGGGAGAAATGTCGACTGCCGACAGACGCGATGACGTACATCATGGACGCACTCCCACCGGACGCAATGGCCGAGTCGATAGAGCGCAGGCTTCCCGTACGGACGGTCGGGAGAGCGATTCCCTGTCGAGCCAAAGTAATGACTTATAAAATTGACATTTAGCGCTACCTAGCCTGTCGCCTGGTGTTAATAGGATAGGGAAAGGACTGGTTGGCTCGGTGACAGGATAATGTGACTGTGTGGGTTATCGTGTCATTGTGTCAATGGGTTGGTCTCCTAGTATGGTGGCACTATAAACTCGCCATGAGTGTGGACTATCACAAGTCAGTGCCCATCCTGATATGACCTTAGATATTGCTAGGTTACAAGCAACAAGGAAACACACACACAAACAATGGACACACTTCCACTCAGGTTCAACACAGAACGTTAATACACCCTAGCACTACTTCACACTATGTCAACTGTTTATTTATTACAAACGGAATGGCCGAATGAGTTAGAGCGTCGATCTCCCGAGTTGGTAGAAAATGGGATCATGGGTTTGAATCATGTTCGAGTCAAAACCAATGACTTAAAAATTGATACTTGTCACTTCCTAGCCAGGTGCTCGGCATTATTAGGATAGGGCAAGGACTGGTTGGCTCAGTGCCAGGATAATGCGACTGAGTGGGATATCAGGTCATGGTGCTGGCAGCCTGGTCTCCCAGTGGGGCAGCACTATAAAGTCACCATGAGTGTGCACTGTCACAAGTCGGTACCCGTCCTGATATGACCATAGATGTTGCTAGGATGTAGAAACAACAAACAACAACAACATTTATTATTAGTATTGACTTGGGACATATGCGTAATTAATTTTGGTGTACACACTAAAATCTCGGACAGCATCGTCTTCAGCAGTAACATGTTCTAGTAAATTCACTTGGTTTTCCTTTTATGCAACAAGAAACACTTGCCAAGTGTAAGTACTAAGTCTAGGTTAAAATCTAGGAGGCGTGTTTGGTTTTGAAAATTTGTATCTTTCATCAGATGAGAAGAGGAGAAGGTGGGAAGAAAAGTGTCCACTGATCCTTCCTTACGTTCGTACTTGTAGATTCGTAAGAATGTCAGTAATAGGTCACGTTACAAGTCATCATCAGCACGCTGTCGGTTGCAATGCGACAACGACTGCTTTCATTTTTTTAATATTTTCAAATCTGACAAGTGAGGAAGGGAACGGGTAGGTAGCATCCACTGGAGTTGGGGTAGGTGGCGCTCCGTTGGTCTACACTAGTGAGGGAAGTGCCAGTTCCGGTTAGTGAGGATTCATGGAACTAATGAGGCAGCGCTGTAATTATATATTTGTTTGGTCCATTAGTTGTTTAAGCAGGGGAAATTTCAGTCATAGACGACTGGTCTTCCTCATTCCACTGCTGGTCGATAGAAAGCCCGAGCCTACACTTTTACCAACCCAAGGGATTTTTAACCTCCCACACCACATAGACATGGTATAAGAGCAACCGGCCTTTGATGATGCTGTAAGTTATACACAGCAGTGGAAATCCAAATTGGCAGAGCTGGGGGCACGAGGAATCGAACCGCCGACCCTCAGATTAGGAGTTTGACCTAGAAAAAAGTCAGACACTGTAACCACTCTGCCACAGAGAATTCCATAAAAGTTGCTTGCAAAGTGTTGAAGTGCTGCTGGCTTTTGAAAGTTACTAGCAGCACTCTCTAGGGGAGAAAATACAGACTGACAAGCACACGTCAAGACAGGTGCAAACTATTTGTCCCTTATAAGTAAGTCTAATATAACTATCATATCATACCATCCCCTTATTGACATAGACATAGACTACATTGCCATTCCAGCGGTGCGGGATGTGTCAAAGCAAAACAAACCTGCGAGAAGCACATGGCACATGCTAATACACTGGGTACAGTTATGAAATGTGCTAGTTTCAGCTCATCTTAGCTCTTGTTTGAAACATAGAACACTAACTAAAGAAATATATATAATAAATTAAATTATTAATATTTTATCCAGCATTGCATTTACATCAATATAATCAGCACATGTTATGCTATGTGCATTTAGATTTACACAAATCTAGGCACACAGACTCGTGTTAGAGCCACAGCCAGAGTCAGATTTACTTATTTTATTGATGTTTTTATTTATATCCTATGGTTAATGCCAGATGTAGAAATAGAAAATGAGTAGGGTTAATCAGATATTGGTTATATATTTCTTTGAAACAAGTTTTTGTTGACAGATTTGTCATTTTAATATTTGGAACATGAATTACTCATGGCTAATCAATGGTGATGTAAACATCAGGCTGTAAAGTGACTGAAATTGTATGTTTCTTAGCTCAAAATGCTTAATTATGGAGAGTTGTGTCTTAAACATATTCATTATATTATTATTTTGCATCCTTCTGTCCATGTTCTTGCCAAATTGTTATGTATTTTTATTAATTTTGAATAAAATCAAAGTTTTGCCCTACGCATATCGGCAAACTCAATGGCTGAACGCCTTTGCTTTGCTGCCAACGCTGTTTTCAGCGCATGCGCAGTCGGAACGGTGATCTAGTCTATAGGCTTGGGCCTAAATCTAGTGACTCAAAATTGAGTGCGCACAATTATATCACGTCAGAAGATCGTTGGTTGTTGGAGTTTTACATCCTGACAACATCTAAGGTCATACCAGAATGGGTTACCACTTGTGACAGTGTACGCTCATGGCAACTTTATAGTGCTGCTTCACTGGAAGACCAGGTGACCAGCACCATGACCTGATATCCCACTCAGTCACATTATCTGTGACACTGAAACAACCAGTCATTGCCCTATCCTGATACTACCGAGTGCCAGGCTAGGAAGCGACAAATATCAATTTTGTAAGTCATTGGTTTGACTCGACCGGGAATTGAACTCCCGACCTTCCACAGGGGAGGCCAGCGCTCTACCGATTCGGCCAACGCGTCCTGTGACGTCAGAAGAAGAGGAATGGTTAGCAGTCTTTAATGATATAGGCGGCTCATCCAGAAACTAATGACACAGAACCCCCACTCACCCCCACCCCCACCCCCACCCTCACCCCAACCGCCACCAACCCCCCTCGCCCCCTGGCGGGCAGTGATGGAATCAGTAAATTGCAAATGGCAGAGGATTGCGGGCTGCTATGAGCTGCAGTTGATTGGTTTGTTTTTGGAGTTTTATGTCCTGGCAACATCTAAGGTCATATCAGGATGGGCACTGACTTGCGACAGTGCACACACATGGTGATGTCATTGTGCTGAACCACTGGGAAATCGGGCCACCAACACCATGACCCAATATCCCACTCAGTCACATTATCCTGACACTTAGACTAACCAGTCATTGGCATATCCTATTAATGCAGAGTGCCAGGCTAGGAAGTGACACATATCGATTTTATAAGTCATTGGTTTGGCTCGACTGGAAACCATACTCCCGAATTCCCGCATGCGAGACCCCGCCCGCATTCTACTGATTTGGCCACCATGGAAATGACGATGGGGGCTTTTCAAACCAGGGGTCACAAACAGGAACCAACCATATTAACTATGTGCAAGAAAAAAAGGGGTGCTGGAGATGACCATTATTTGTCAACTCCTACTATTAGGGTTTACCAATCCATTTATAAATATATATATGTTTTTTGGTACAGTAGTTGATTAATTTCAATCGCGGACGATTGGTCTTCCTCATTCCACTGCTCCTTTCCCTATCCTATTAAGGTAGAGTGCCTGGCTAGGAAGTGACAAGTATCAATTTTTAAGTCATTGGTTTGACTCGACCAGGGTTCGAACCCACGATCACACGATCTACCAACACGGGTTGTGGTGGTGGTGGTGGCGGTGAACGCTAATGGGCGGCCTCCTGAACTGCTTCTCACGACCGACAGTCGGGTTTTCGAATGGCGCCAGAACGAGGCTGTCCGTGACCCCGTTTTGCTGCGTCACTTCACACGAATGATGCCTCGACTTCCGGCGGGTTGGGCGCTGTGTGGGTGTGGGAGGGTGCGTGGGTGTATGGGTATGTGTGTGTGGGGGGGGGGGGGTGAATATGTGTGTGTGGGGGAAATGTGTGTGTGTTAGTATCTCTGTGGGGGTTTGTGTGTGTGTGTTGGTGTGTGCACGTGAGTTTGTGTATGTTTATGTGTGTGTGTTAGTATGTCTGTGAGGGTTTGTGTGTGGGTTCGTGTGTGTGGGGGTTTGTGTGTGTGGGTGGGTTTGTGTGGGTGAGGGAGGGTCTGTGACTGGGTGGAATGCGAGGTGGGAGGGGGAGCGGGTTGGGGGGGGGGGGGTGAAGGTGAGGTGGGAAGGGGGAGGGGGCGGTAGGGAAGGAGGGCAACGGGACGCCGCCTAATTACCTATTACAACCGACTGTAAACGAGCACGGCTCGCCGCGGCGCATGCGCGAGTGGTTTTGGCGCGGATATGATCCCCGCCCCGCGAACGATGAAATATCGCCCCGCAGTCGGACGAACCTTTATCGTGCACAAACCCACATCCACCCTCCCACACACACACAGTCTACCCCCTCCCCCGCTGTTCTCGACCTTCGGCTTCACCTCACACTTCACACCTCACACCTCACACCTCACAACTCACAACTCAGTCCAGGTTTGCAGTGCGGTCATGAGTGTCCTCGTGTGGCATATCATGGTGTGGCATAGCGTGGCATGGCGTGACACAATGAGGCAGCTCATGTCATGGCATAATGTGGATTAAAGGTGGCATGTTGTGGCATGATATGGCATCTCATGGCATGTCCTGGAATGGTGTGGCATAGCATGACCGCGTGGCATGGCGCATCATATCGTATCATAGAGTGGTGTAGCATTGAATGGTGTGACATAATGTGGCATGCCATGGCATAACATGACAGCTAGTGTTGTAGCATGGCATGATGTGGCATAGCGTGACATGGCGCAGTATAGTATGCAAATGTGGTGTGGTGTGGCATTGTGTGGCATAGGGTAGCATGGCATGGCATAACATGGCATACCATGGTATGATGTGGCATAGTATGGGATGCCATCACAAAAAGTGGCCTGGTGTGGCATTGCATAGCATACCGTGGCAAGGCATGGCATAACGTGGCATACCATGACATGGTGTGGCATATCATGATATACCGTGGAAGACAATGGCATGGCGTCGCATAGTGTGGCATGGCATAATGTGGAGTGGTGTCGCATGGCGTGGCATCACGTGGCATCACGTGGCATCACGTAGCATAAAGTGGCGTGGCATCGCATAGTGTAGCAGTGTACGTGCGCGTGCGCATGCGCGTCGGCATTGTAAAGAGAAACAAAACAACGACACCGCCGTCAAGGGTCATGAGGTCACGGCGCATCCGGGGCCTTTTCCGCTGCCGCCATCTTGATTGATCGCTCATCTTAGAGCCTTGTTTGTTGGATGGTTGTGGCGGGGGGAGGGGGGAGGGGGGGAAGGGGGGAGGGGGGAGGGGTTAGGGGGGAGTGGGGAATAATGCAAAGCTTCTTTACCGCGCCTGACGTACGGGGGTTTGCGTTGAGGGGTGGGGCTGGGGGTGGGCTGGGAGTGGGAGGTTGGCGGTGGGAGGCTGGGGGTGGAGTGTGGGCTGGGCTGACAGAGGGCGAGGGTCGGTTGTGTGAGGGAGCTGTAATTTGGCAATTTTGCATCTTCCCCTTCCTCAGTCCCCTCCTCCCTCCTCCAACCTCCAGCCGGGTGGGAAGGGGTAACGGTGAAGGCGGAGGGCGAGGGGAGGGTAAATGGGAGGGGAAAGGGGAGGGGAAGGGGAGGGGGGAGGTCAGAGTTGAATCTCCGGCAAATACTATTCAGCTCATACCACTTCATGACCTGGCAATTCTCTCGAGATTAATAAAAGCCAAACGTAAAAATAAAAGTAAAATAAAATAAATATAAACAAATTTATCCTCGCTTTCTACAAAGAAATAACTTCAACAAAGAAATGTATAAATAGCAGCAACAATCCCAACCAACATCTAAGTGAGTGTTTTTAGCTGTGTATTTTAATCAAATGGATAGTAAACTGCCGGTCTTAGAGACAAACTGCACTTCGCGATCAAAACAAGCTCTTGTCAACTATTGGTAAGCTTGATTTATCTGATTCTGATTGTTGTTGGAATCTTTACACCCTTGCAACTTCTAGCGAGGTCAGATCATGATGATGAGAACAGACTTAAGACAGTTCACAGTCATGGAGATTGTATAGTGCGTTCACACTAGAAGACCGGGCTAACAACACCAACACATAATATCCCACTCGGTGATACTATTTTAATACTGAGCAAACCAGTCCTTGCCATATCCAATTAATGCCAAGTGCCTGTAAGTCATTCGTTTGAATCCGGCAGGGTTCAAACCAAAGACGTCCTGTACGGGATGGTAGCCAGCGCTTTCACCAATTCGGCTAAAACATCCAGTCGATGGCGTTGGAGGAGACAATTATAGTCCAAGATGAAAATTTCATCTCGTCGAAGAAGAAATATATCCCCAATGATATAATAAAACATGTAACATGAAATGTACATACACAATCTAAACTACAGTAAAAACCTCTCTACACCGACCCCTCCACAGACCGACCACTCCCCTATACTGATCGCTTTATTTGGGTCACAACAATACCATTGTAAAGATATTCTAACTATCTAAACCGACCACCTCCCCAAATGGACCGCTTAAAGTCGGTCCCATGGTCGGTCGATTTAGAGAGGTTTATATATTTGCTCAACATATTTAAAAAATAGAATGTTTAAAAGGAAAGTCCATACAATACACACGCAGAACTCCCCTTGGAATATTGCGCTTGGCTTGATGCAGTTGATAGCGTAGCCATGACAACACCTATTCACCGGAGCGCATGCGCCTTATCCAATCTATCACCGCTCAAAGTTATGACTTACATCACTGGACAATAATTCATTGGCGTTCCTGCGTCTGAACCGGTGTTGGTAAATGGCGCGTGGGGGGGTGGGGGTGCAGGGGGGCGGTTGGTGCCGGGACGGTCCGCAACAAAATTGCTCTGTCAGCGACAAGAAAGGGGCCCATAGCGTGGCTATTGTCTGATTTATTGCGTCTATTTACTGAGTATTTGTGATGGGGACGGGACTTACAGGGCCTCTCCCCTGGATCCTCCCCCGCCCCGCTGTCCCTTCGCTCCACCCCGGGTCACCCCCATCGACCCCCAGGCACCAGCCAGGTTCCATGCCCCACCCACCTGCACTCCCGCCCCCCCCCCCGCCCCCTCCTCGCCCCTCGCCAGCCAGCGCCCGCACCCCCCCCCCCCACCCCGCCTCGCCCCACTGCACTCCCGCCCCACTCTGCTCGCCCCATTCCAACCACCTCCCAGTCCCATTCCAACCGCCTCCCCTGCCCGCCCCCCTGCCTCACACTTGCCTCCACCTCCGCTACGGGTCCTATGGTCGTACACCGCCCACCCCCGGATTAGTTCCCCCCCCCCACCATCCCCCGCCCCACTCCGCCAAAACCCGTCCACACCTCACACCAGCCCTCGCTTCAACCCCTACCCACCTCCTGCGGCCTGCCCTCCATAGGGGGCCCACCCCAACACACCTATAGCATACCCTGTCCACCCCACAACTACCCAAACTCCCCCAACTCCCCCACCTTCCACTTCCAACCTATACCAAGCTTCTCCCCACTTCCACTTCCCTCCAAGCCCCACCAACTCCCCCAACTCCCCCACATTCCCCACCTTCCCACTTCCACCCCTACCAAGCTCTCCCACCTGCCTCCTCCCCAACCCACCAACTCCCGAACTCCCCCCACCCCCTTCCCCCTTCACCCATAGCCAGCTCTCCCACCTTCCCTCCTCGCAATCCGGCCAACTCCCCTCTTCTGTCCCCAACCCCTTCAGTACCCCTGTCTGTGCCCCCAATTCCCTATCTGTGTTCTTCACCAGTAACCCTCTCGTTGCCCCCAAGCGGTGTCTTCACCAGTCCCCCTCTCTGTGACCCCCCCCTCCCCGCCCCTCTCTGCTCCCCTCCCTCCCCACCACCGCCCCCTATCCGCCCCGCCACGCTGAGCCCCCACAAGCACCCTCTCTGTTCCCTTCCTACCTACCCTACACCCCCCACAGCGCCCTATCTCCCCCCCACTCCATCCCCCACCAGCTCCCCTCTCTGTTGCCCTTCCTACCTACCCCCCCACTAGCTCCCCTCTCTGTGCCCTACCTACCTACCCCCCACCACAGGCCACCCTCTCTGTGCCCTTCTTACACTAACCCCATCCAGCCCCCCTCTCTGTTGCCTTTCCTCCCATTACCCTCCCACCAGCTCCCCTTGTTTCTATGTGCCCTTCCTACCTACCACTCCAGCTCCCCTCTCTGTGACCTTCCTACCTACCCTCACCAGCCCCCCTCTCTGATGATACTTTCCTCCCTTACCACCACCAGCTCACCCTTCTCTTCAGCCTGAATCCACCCTTTCCCTCCCACCAGTCTCTGTGTCCTTCATACCCTACCCTCACCAGCTCCCCTTCTGTGACCTACCTACCTCCCCCCCACCACCCACTCCCCTCTCTGTGACCCTTCCTACCTATCCTCACCAGCCCCTCTCTGATGACCTTTCCTTCCTGCACACGGGGCACCCACCTCTCTGTGCCCTTCTCCTGGGTCACGTGGTACTGGCCCTCTCAATGCCCTTCTTACCCCCCACCGCTCCCTCTCTGTGCCCAAACCCCACCAGCACCCCTATCTCCCTCAACACCAACCCCCACTCCACAGCACCCTATCTCCCACACCCAACCCCCACAGCACCCCAATCTCCCACACCCAACCCCCCCACCGGCCCCCTATCTGTGCCCTTCCTCCCTACCCCCCACCAGCGCCCGCTGCCGGGATTGGGCCGCGTCTGTCTGGCTGCGTGTGTTATCTACAAGGACAGTGGCGGTGGACATTTAGCCACCGGATCACGTGACAATTCCACCAACAACGGGGCGCTCAGCGTCCCCCCCCCCCCAGCGTCGGGTCACGTGGTGTGTCGTTATCACGTGGAGCGTGGTAACTGTGTGTGTGGGGCGGGGGCTTGTGTGAGTATGGCTGTGGGAGTGTGGGTCTGTAGGTGTGTGGCGGTGTTTGTGTGGGTTTGTCCGTGTGAGTAGTGGATATATGGGTGTGTGCGTTGGTGTGTGGATATGTATGGGTAGGTGTGTGTGTAGATATGTGTGGGTGTGGATGTGTATATGGAGGTGTGTGGGTATGGGTGTGGGCATGTATGTGTGTGAGGGTATGTGTGGGTGTGGATGTGCATATGGTTGTGTGAGTGACTGTATGCGTGTATGGGTCTGGGTCTGTCTGTGAGTATGTGTATGTGAGTGTGTGGGGCTGGGGGTAGGCGTGGGTTTTTGTGTCGGGGGAGTATGTGTGGGTGACTTGGGTGTGTGTGGGTGTGGGCATGTGGCGTGGGTATGTGTGGGTATGGATATAGATGTATGTGTGTGTGGTGTGGGAGTGGGTGAGTGGCTGTGTGTTGGTGTATCAGTATGTGTAGACATCTGGATGTGTGCGTATGTGCGCATGTGGGTATATCTATCAGTGTGCACGTGTGGGTGGGCATGTGTGCGCGTGTGTGGGTGTAGGAGTGTGTGGGTGACTGGGGTGTGTGTGGGTGTAGGAGTGTGTAGGGTAGGTGTGTATGTGTATGTGTATGTGTGGATGGTATCTGTACACGTGTGTGGATGTGTGTGGTTGACTGGTGTGTGTGGGTGTATGTATGTGTATGTGTTGGTGCGTATGTTTGCTCGTGTGTAGGAGTGTGTGGGAGTGTGTGGGTTACTGGGTGTGTGTGGGTGTGTATGTGTATGTGTTGATGCGTATTATTGCTCGTGTGTTACTGGTTGTGTGTTGGTGTGTGTATGCGTGTGTGGACGTGGGCATGTGCGGGTGTGTGGATGTGTGTGTGTGTGGGTTGGTTCAGTGGTGTACTGTGTGTGTTTGAGAATTCACCGCCTGGCTCACACCGTGTTCGATTATGACTCTCCGAGCGACTCGGGTCACCCGAGTCGTTAGGATTTCAAATAGAACACTGCGAGTGGAGCCTAAGAATATAACGGCCGTGTGCAAAACAACCCGACCCCAGTACCCCACGTCTCGTCTGGGTGTGTTTGGAGCTATGACATTACATTTATGCTGGTACTATCCTGTTCCTAACAGCTACCAGTAAAATGTTTTTCTCATATTTCTTTTTATTGGCAATAACCCAGATTAATGAAATGGAAATATAACTAAACTAGGCAATTATAAAATACTTTAAATCCTATTTTGCTGTAGTTATATCGATTATTCCAACAACAACAGTTTTGTATTAAGCCACCATTTTTGTCCACCCTGAGCGTGTTGGTTTATGCAACCCGAGGTCGTATGGCCTGTGCATGTGCCGAAAAGAGGTTCGGGTCACCCTAGTTGTTGAGAAGGGTCCAAAGCGAGTAAAGGAGGAACAACATGTGACCATTGTCCTATATTGAGCATACCCTTGAAGGATGAGCTTCCCATTCTTTAAGTACTGATATTGTATGATATAAACAGAAGTCGGTGTAGATAAATTTCAAATATACTTCAAGCACTTTAATATGTGCAATAGAATCATAAATATGTGAATGTCTGAACAAGAAACTACTAACAAAATAATGGATGTATTCGAGTGAGACCTTTCCATAATTTGAGCCAATCAGAGCTGTTCTTTTCGATTGCAAAGGGCTGCCATTTGCAATCTATGAGGGCAGACATTTGCAATCGAAACAAAAAGCTCTGATTGGCTGACACTGAATTCTCGCAAATACGAGAAGAGGAAAGTCCATTTCCGGCAAGTTCAAACGGGCTCAGACGAGTTCAAACGTGGCTGATTGTCCATGTCCTTTCAGCGATGAATATGCTTATGGAGTTGTTTCATCGAACACGGCCACAGATGACGAAAGCTCACCACTCACACGCAGGATTCCGTGCCTGCTATGCGATGCACGACTCACGTAGACAATCACCAGTGTAGTTTCAGCATGGTTCTGAGTCTACATGGAGAATCCCGTAGGCAGAATACAATGAATAAGTCCACCTGACACGTGGCATGTAGCATCTGTTCGGTCCATGTAGCGATCGGTGCGTTTTGTTGCAGTGCCTCATGAAAGTAGTATAAAGAGAGTATACTTTGCAAACAGGAACAACATGCATGCTGGATTTAGCTGAAGAGAGGCCCTAGGCTATGCCACTTGTGAACCAGACGGGATGGCCAAATGAGTTGAGCGTCTGTCAGTTGCAGTTAGGCAAGCCGTATATTAATGTCAGTTTGTTAGAAATATTCTAGTGTAACTCTAATGTAGTTAGTTATGTGACTTCATGAATTATGTTGTTGGGGTGGGGTTGTTAATAACACACTGGACCAGCTGTGACCAGTGAAGCAGTGGGACCAATCCCAGTGCATTTAGGTATTTAGGTCTTAAATTTTACATTTTTATTTGGACCGTCTCTCTCATCGTATATGGTTGACTGGAAATAACAGAGGAACAGCAGCAAATAAAAAAAGGGGGTGGGGGAGACTACCAAGGCTGAGGGTTTGGTGGTCTGCCACTTACGGTATGGTGATGCCATGGAACATACTTTACTGTAACTGCATAAGGGCCTGCATTACTAACATGTGTGTTTTCCCCACCACCGTGCAAATCTGTTACAAATGGGGTAGTCACCTGCCCTACTTCATAGGTCTAATTTAACCACTGGGCTAATTGTTCGACCAAACCTCAATGTTTTGATTGGGTGTGGGTTTATGTCTAGGGTGGGGTGGTCTGGAAGTAGGTTATCTGCTGGTGTGTTTACTGTTTTGGTGTTTGTACTGTCTGTCACCTGGGGCATTTTAATTTGATGTGCTCAGTTCCTGTTTAATTGGTCGTTTGATTTGTTTCCTATTCGGTACTCGCACACTATCGGACCCGCGCAAGTGCTGATGACCCCCTTTTTCCACAGCCCACGGTGGTTTTTATATTTTATTTGGTCTCCTGTGTGTAGTGTTTGGTGCGGCTTTGCCGATTTTTTGTCATGGTAGTATTTTTGCCTTTCTTTAATACGCAATGTTTCTTGCTGTTTCACCTGTTGTACATGTGGTTTAAGGTTCTGAGCTATGCGAGATCGCAACCGCCTGCTCGTCAGCAATTGAGCTGGAGAAGCATTCAGAACATGTCTTGGAGCTTTTTGGTAATTCAATAAGGCTAATTGTATGTCTTTGCCTGTCTTGGTGCATTTCTTTATCATATCCTTCACCTTTTGGACAAAGCGTTCGATCTGTCCATTGCTCCTTGGGTATTTCTGGCTTGAATTCAATGTGGTAAAGCCATAGTGCTTTGCAAAATCATGGTATTCGCAGCTCGTAAAATTGTGGCCCATTTTCCGATGCTGCTATTTTGTGTATCCCGTGTCTAGCAAAGTAATCTTTTAGTGAATTAATTATATTGTTAGAGGACGTATTATCTAATTTAGTTATTTCTGGATACTTTGTGTAGTAATGTACTGTAATGATTATGTTACGTGGTTTATCTCAAATAAATCTACTCCATCCTTCTTGTATTGGACAGGGGATGCTATGGTTTATTAGTGGTTTGGTGTGTGGTAGTTTTATATTGTTCTGACATGTTGCATCTGCTATTTCGCTCCTCAATTTGTTTATCAATATTTGGCAAAGAATTGCTCTTTCTAGCAAGCTGTTTTGTTTGGAAAGCACCCAAATGTGTCTCATGGAGTATATCCAACATGTTGTTTCTTAATTTACCTGGGATGATGATTCCATTCCCTTTCATTATCAGATCATTATTGACTGTTACTTCATCGTTGAATGGCACATAGTGTCGCATACCTGTGGGTATATGCACCAACCTAGAGTCCCATCCCTGCTGTATTTGTTTGTGTAACTCTACCATCGACTCCTCTGCCTCAAACTCGTGTTTAGTGTCATTAAGGATACTCGATGCTGGAGAATTGACTGCGGCTATGCTTAAACTGTCATCAAACAAACTCACACTTACAGCATTATCAAAGTGTAAAAATATACGGATTTTCGGTTCGGAATTACATATTGGCAGAGAGCATTATTATTCTTGGATGACGGGGTAGGGACACGGTTACGTAAACTAAAAGCAATAATGTCCCACTCCCATTGTAACATGATGTAACCTAGGTGAAATATATGTTCATACATGATGCCTGAAATTAAGGAAGAGATGTTTCTATATAAGAGACAGTACATGATTATTGACATGTTACTATGTGCATCCATAAAGAGTGCAATTGGAGAAAAGGCCATTTTAACAGAGATCTATTGTAACTGTCTGCAGCTACCTGTTCACCCATGACCATAGGGCGGGCCCACCAGCCTAATTTGCATATGCACCCAGAGCACCACCTGCAGCTGAGTTGAGTGACATCCACCACCACTGGGGGGTGGCGCCCACCCCGGCTGTGGGTGTGCTTGATTGGCTGACTGTGGGACTGCCCAGTCACCTATGCCCTCTTGGCCCTCTGACCACACTAGCCTCATTCTGAGATTCATTAATTATTCAAGACTCTGCTTCAGACACACTGAAGAGAGATCACTCTATTCCTGGCTCTTGAGTAAGACACAACTACTCTAGAGCAGGACCCCAGACACTCTGTCTGATGCTAGCAAAAATTCATATATATAAATTGAGTTGAGTGCAACACCCAAGGGACTCCAGTTCAATTGGCTGTAGGCACTGATTCTTATACAGGCCAGCTTAGTAATGAGATTCTGTGTGAACAGAAGGTAAGGAGGGCATGGGTGGATAGGTCACTAGTAGGTGTACACGAGTTGATGCCAATAAAGCACAACTTCTTCAATGTTGATCTATGTGACATGACTTGTCTTCCCTTTATTCCTTAGGAGTTTGTTTAAGGGTTGCTTAAGGGATGCATGAGGGAATGAGATGAAGGGGAAGAGTTTTGTAGTATTATGTGGTGTTCATGACGGCCAGCCATCCAGTAATATTATAAAAGGTCAGTTGCTCTCATATCATTTCTATGTGGTGTGGGAGCTTAAAAATCCTTTGGGTTGGTAAAAGTGTAGGCGCAGGCTTTCTCTCAACAAGCTGTCTAAAGGTGAAAACAAGTCTATTCAGACTTATCCATGATGGGCTGTAAAATCTTCAAGGGGAAAAAAAGAAAAAAAAAGAATTGTAAGCATCGAACGATTTCGGTTGATGTGGTTAGAGATGCATCCTTTTGTTTGTGTGTTGGGGTTTTACATGCTAGCAACATCTAAGGTCCTATCAGGATGGGTACCAACTTGTGCAGTTTGCACTCATTATGACGTCATAGTGCTGTCCCACTGGGAGACCAGACTGCCAGTACCATGACCTAATATCCCATGCTGTCACATTACCCTGATACTAAGCTAACCAGTTCTACGCTCTATCCCAGTAATGCTCAGCACCAGGGGCCATATGCATGGGGCGGTGTTAGCAAGCCAAAAGTGGTTTTGGACGGGATTTCTAGGTTAGCGGCGAAAAGTCACTATACATGGAGCGGTGTTACCTAAACACCATGAGTTTAAGGTCAGGTACACTAAAACCACTCCATAGCAGGTTTAAAGGTGGTGTTAGGTACCGATTAGGCCCAAATCTATTCAATGCTATCATATTTAACAGAATAACATAGTAAAAAAGTGAAATTTGGTCAAATTAACCCCAAAATCGACTCCACTTGCAGTGTTCGATATTAACACTGCCGCTACATCGGCGGCGATATTCATACTGTCGAATGTAAACAAAATGAATGGCCGCTGATGCGGCGGCGGCATTAATATCGCTTCGATTCTGGGCTCAGGCCAATATGAACCCAAAACCATCCGAAATGTATGAATATAACAAAATATACCAAAATAAACCCTAATTTTGAAATAAAAGTAATATTACTCGCCGCATCGGCGGCGATATTGTTAAATAGCGGTGCTCGCCGGGAACAGGCTCAGACGGATTTCCCAAATCTATAAATAACTGATAGGTTAGCTAACGCCACCAGGCTTTGGCCCCGTACATACCCTGTGACCCATTTCGGAACACTGGTGTTAGCTACCCCAGCAGTGGCCCGTAACACCGGAGCCGATAAAAACTTGTTCATGCATACAGCCCCAGGCTAGGAAGCGACATGTATACATTTAGTAAGTTAATAATTTGACTCAACTCGGATTCAAAATCCCAACCTTCCACATCGGAAGCTTGCGCTCTACCAATTGGCGACCGCGTCTGGTCGCACCGTTTTGTTGTACTACTTTTCTAGTAAAATTGGGGTGGAGAGGAAAGAGTGAGGGGTTGGGTGGGGGGTTGGGTGGAGGTGGGGTGAACACGTGACTCACGACTTGACATTAGCGAGGCCTGAGACGCAGATGTGATCTGGCATCAGCGGGCGACATGAGTGCGTCCACTTAAACCCGGCAGTTCTCCCCCGTTAATATGATCAAGAATTGACCGTCTACAGGCATGCGTTACTAACTCCCACAAGGTGGGTCATGAGTGCTTGTGGGCCTGCGTCACTAATGAAAAGTTGACCGGACGCGGTTTCCGAATAGCTAAGAACGCTAGCACCCGTTTAGTTCAAACCCCGCCCAAGTTAAAGTTGACTAATCCGATGGTGTTGAGGTTCTCTAATTTCTCTGAGATAAATATATTGAATTGATTGTTATTATCTACCTTTCTTCAAGTTTGAAGTCATTTATATTTTAAATGGCGAACTTTGGAGATAATTGAAGTGTGAATGCGTAAAAGTAATTTTGGCAAGCATGTTCAACACTCTAACATCAAAGGCTTATGCAGAAATAAATTCTGTTAAATTGCCTCAGTATTCCCTTCTCTGTGGGGACATATGCTTAATGAGGGTTTGTTTGTTGTTGTTTTACATCCTAGCAACATCTAAGGTCATATCAGGACGGGTGCCGACTTGTGACAGTGCGCACTCATGGTGACTTTATAGAACTGTCCTTCTGGCTAACCAGGCCACCAGCACCATGACCTGGCATCCCAATCAGTCACATTATCCTGACACTGATACACCAGTCCTTGCCCTGTCCTAATAATGCCGAGCGCCTGGCTAGGAAGCGACAAGTATCAATTTTTAAGTAATTGGTTTGACTCGACCAGGGTTCGAACCCACAACCCCATGATCTACCAGCATGGGAGATGGACGCTCTAACTCATTTGGCAATCCAGTCTGGGCAGCAGTATCTAAGGCAATCTGATATGTAGACTAAAATCTACATAAGTGTTATCGTTTTGAAAATGTTGATGCTCCACCGGACTATGGAGTTCTACACGAATGACTTACAGAATTAATACTTGTCACTATCTAGTTTGGTGTTCAGCATTAATAGGAATAGACACGGACTGGTTTCCTACTTTATGAGGATAATGTGCCGGTATGGGCTTGCGGGTCTTGGTGCCAGTGGTTTGGTATCTCAGTGGAACAGCACTATAAAGTCGCCACGAGTACACATTGTCGCAAGTCAGTATCCATCTAGATATGACCTCAGACGTTGCTAAGAAATATATCCCAAACAAACAGCCAAGCTATCGACAACCACTTAGTGGCAGTCAATGCCTGTGGGCCTGCGTTACTAACGAATGCTACAAGGTGGGTTGTGAGCGCTTGTGGGCCTGCATTACTAACAAAAACTACACTGTGGGTTGTGAGTGCTTGTGGGCCTGCGTTACTAACGAATACTACAAGGTGAACTGTGAGGGTGTGTGGGCCTGCATTGCTAACAACTACTAGAAGGTGGGTTGTGAGTGATTGTGGGCCTGGATTACTAAAACATACTACAAGGTGGGTTGTGAGTGCTTGTGGGCCTGCGTTACTAACGAAAAGTACAAGGTGGGTTCTGAGGGCTTGTGGGCCTGTGTTACTAATGAAAACTACACAGTGGGTTGTGAGTGCTTGTGGGCCTGCGTTACTAACAAATACTACAAGGTGAGTTGTGAGTGTTTGTGGGCCTGCGTTACTAACGAAAACTACAAGGTAGGTTGTGAGTGCTTGTGGGCCTGTGTTACTAACGAATACTACAAGGTGGGTTGTGAGTGCTTGTGGGCCAGCATTACTAACAAAAACTACAAGGTGGGTTGTGAGTGCTTGTGGGCATGCGTTACTAACAAATACTACACTGTGGGTTGTGAGTGCTTGTGGGCCTGCGTTACTAACACATACTACAAGGTGGGTTTTGAGTGCTTGTGGGCCTGCGTTACTAACAAATACTACATTGTGTGGTGTAAGTGCTTGTGTGCCTGCATTACTAACAAAAACTACAAGGTGGGTTGTGAGTGCTTGTGGGCCTGCGTTACTAACGAAAACTACAAGGTGGACTGTGAGTGCTTGTGGGCCTGCGTTACTAACACATACTACAAGGTGGGTTTTGAGTGCTTGTGGGCATGCATTACTAACAAATACTACATTATGTGGTGTAAGTGCTTGTGGGCCTGGATTACTAACAGATACTACAAGGTGGGTTGTGAGTGCTTGTGGACCTGCATTACTAACGAATACTACAAAGTGGGTTGTGAGTGCTTGTGGGCATGCGTTACTAACAAATACTACACTGTGGGTTGTGAGTGCCTGTGGGCCTGGATTACTAACGAATACTACAAGGTGGGTTGTGAGTGCTTGTGGGCCTGCGTTACTAAAGAAAACTACAAGGTGGGTTCTGATGGCTTGTGGGCGTGTGTTACTAATGAAAACTACATGGTGGGTTGTGAGTGCCTGTGTGCCTGCATTACTAACGAATACTACAAGGGGGGTTGTGAGTCCTTGTGGGCCTGGATTACTAACAAATACTACACTGTGGGTTGTGAGTGCATGTGGGCCTGCGTTACCAACGACAAACAGGGCGGGTGTCATGACTCCTTGTAGGTGTGGATTATTAATAATCACACGTGATGGTCATGAGTTATTGTGGGCCTGTCTTACTAAGAACCACACAGTGGAATCATGAGTGACTGTAACTTGTAAGTAAACCTGCACTAACACTAATAACTAGTTAGGGTTGCCGGTTGTCGGTGAGTCCGCTTTACTAATAACTATGTGGATGTTTGTGTGAGCACATGTTATTAAAAATCACAGATGAGGTTTGCCACCTGCTTGTGGGTATGTGTTACTAAGAACGACAGCTTAGGTTCAGCTACTCCTTCTTGGTCTGCATCACTAAGAATTAAACGCGGAGGTCGTTAACTGTGTTGGGGGGCCTGCATTATTCACAAACATTAAGCAGGGTTGTTTACTTCCTATGGGTCTTTGTTACCAAGGGACACACACCGGAACTGCCAGCTGCTCCTGGGTGTGTGTTACTAAGTAACACATGATGGCTATGTAAGTGTGCTGCTTGTTATTAAAGAAGAGCTCTCCTAGAACAGTTAACGGACGTGGGGTCCGAATCGGTAGAGCGCAGGACTCCTGTGTGAGAGATCGGGAGTTCAATTCCCAGTCGAGTCAAATCAAGGACTTACAGATTTATACTTGTCGCTTCCTAGCTTGGTGCTCGACATCAATAGGATAGGGCAAGGACTGGTTTGCTCAGTGTCAGGATAATGTGACTGAGTTGGATATTGGGTCATAGTGCTGGATGCCTGATTTCCCAGTGGGGCAGCACTATACATTCACCATGATTGTGCACTGTCACAAGTCATAAGTCGGTACCTGTCCTGATATGACCTTATATGTTGCCAGGACATACTATTACAACAACCAACCAACCTAGAACAGTCACTTTAACTCTCATATCCTTATCGTAATGTTTTAATTCACAGTTCCAGCCTGCTGTGATTTAAAAAGAAAGTATCTGCCATATCTAAAAAATAAACATATTCGGTTAATCGTTTTATGCCATTGCATTTCGTCTATACAGCAATACATGCCTAATAAGTACATTATTATCTAGGTTTGATATTAGGATAACATCTAGGTGAGTGCATTAAGCCCCAGTCAAACCTCACCGGACTGAGCACCGGACACCACCGGACAAAGAATTGTCTAGTCCGGTGGTGTTCGGTATCAAAATCTATCGAAATGTGTCAAAATGTAGGCCGCCAGACAAAATGGATGCTAAATGGACAAGAAACGTACAGTAATGAATAGTGAATGGATGAGAACCGGATGAGAACCAGATGGCAACCAAAATTCAAATGGACAGACCGAACACCAACCGGACACCAACCGGACACCAACTGGACACCTACCGGACACCTACTGAACTGATCACGGACGCGCCGAAAACAAATAAAAAACCGAAGGACCGAATTCCCACAGCACCGTCAACGGACTCTGCAGGAAGCAAACCGGAGACGTAACATATGGGTAACGGACATGAACCGGACAAAACGGACTAAACAGAATTAAAACAGATACCAACTGTATACTTCAGTCTGGCGGTGTCCGTTACAAGTTTTGTGCATGTTCTAAACTTGCTACTGTACACACCGGACATCACTGGACACAGAAAGGACACGCCAGATGCCAACCGTATATAAACCGTACATTGCCGTATTTCACCGGACAGTGTCTGTTTTCTATCCGGTACCCCAATCCAGTGAGGTGTGACTGAGCCTTACATTTTTAAATGGTTGTGCTTTCATCGGATTGTGCAGCTTTAATGTCCCTAGTTAAACATAGCAGCGTGAGTAGGCGCTTAAGTTCACTTGTCTTCTCCATGTGAAATTACTTGTGTTATATTTGTTTAATATCGGATATATTTGAAGAGAAAGCATGACAATTAATGTGTGTAGATAATTTTAACTCAAGGGCAATAAACCTGTCCCATGCTGCTTAGGTCACGTCTCAACTGGACAAAATCAGCGAGCTTTTAGCGTTCATAAGAGGAAAATAGACCTACATAAATTATTCATGAGTACAACTTATACTCATGGACAATTTCTTTGGGCTGCATTTCTTAAAGCTGCATAGTCCGATGAAATCATCAAATTTTCAAAACCAACAAAATTATCTAAGTTTGATTCTGCATATCTAGCTTAGATAGTGATACACTTATTAAGCATTTGTTGCCACGCAGAAGGGAATAGTGAGGCAATTGAATAGATCATGTTACTGCATAATGCTATGGTGTCAGAGTTTTGGCAAGCATGCCAAAATTAATTTTGCTTGGTTGCACTTCAAATATCTCAAAAGTTAGCCACTTAAAATAAAAGTTACTTCAAGTAAAGTTACATTATAACGATCCACCCAATGTAATTTATCTCAGACAATTTCTGAAACTCAAAACCATCGGACTATGCAACTCTAAGTAAAGTAAGTGGAAATATAATTATCAAGCCTACCACCTTTATCTAATATAAAAATGGCAGACACTGCAAAACATCGGACTGTGCAATTTTAATGTCAAACAGTTTTCTTTATTAAAACTAAAAGCAACTTGTGAACACTTAGTCAGTTGCGCCACCACCGACATCGGTCTATTGGGCATGGTCAGTCAACTGGACGAAAGCGGCCATTGGTGGCTATAAATGTTTAATTAACGCCACCATTATCTGGGTCACTTCCCGTGTCATCTCACACAAACAAATATGGCAGAAACTCTAAGTTATCGGACTGTGCAATTTTAATGACAAACAGTTTTCTATATTAAAAGCAACTCGTGAACAGTTAGTCAGTTGCGCCGCCATCGACATTGGCCTATTGGGGTTTGGTCAGTCTGCTGGACGAAAGCGGCCATTGGTGGGCATGAATGTTTAATTAACGCCTCCATTATCTGGGTCACCTCTCGTGTCATCTCGCGGAAACTCTCGTTGCTCATTTCCGACGAGACCGGCCGTTATGTGCGACGCGCGTCGATGGACGCCGCCGGCCAGGCCAGTCGAGCAGAGAGGCCACTAGGTGGCGCCACAACACCGTCTTCGATTGATCCTGGGTGCCAGTGGGGAGGGGGGGGGGGAGCGGAGGGGGCTGGGGGTAGGAATGGGGGTGGGGATGGGAGGGGGGTAGGGATGGGGGCAGGTGATTGTCAGGGGTGGGATGTTTGGGGTGGGAAGGGATGGGGTGTTTGGTATCTGGGAGAGTGTGGGAGAGGGTCTAGGAGGGAAGAGGGATGAGAGAGAGGGGTGGGAGGGAATAGAGATGGGGTGGGGGAGGGCTGGGGGTAAGGGAGGGCTGGTTGAAGGAGTGGTGTGATAGGGTGGTGACAGGGTGGTGATGGGGTGGTGATGGGGTAGTGATGGAGTGGTTATGGGGTGGTGATGGAGTAATGGTGATAGGGTGGTGATGGGGTGATGTTGGGGTGATGGTAGGGTGGTGTTGGTGTGATGGTAGGGTGGTGTGGGGGTGATGATGGGGTATTGGTGGCGGGGTTATATGGTTGTGATGGGGTGGATATATGGTGGTGATGGAGTATTGATTGATGGGGTGGTGACGGGGTGATGGCGGAATGGTGAAGGGATACTGAGTAGGTGGTGATGGGGTGTGGAGATGGGGTGGTGACGGGGTGTGGAGTGGGGTGGTGATGCAGCGATAGAAGGGATAGAGAGGTATGCAATTAACTTAGTAACACCCACCCCTCCCCCTTCCATTTCCCCCCCCCCCTCCTCCTTCCCCCTTCCCCCTTCCCCCTCCCTCGCCCCCCCCCCCCTCGATGCCGTGTGAGGTGCCTCCACTCATTGGCTTCTCACTCATTCCGTTCAATGAGGGCGGGGCCGGCCTCTACACGCGGCCAGACGCCTTGTGCGGACCCGGCGATCGGCGGGATAAAAGGCGGTAAGACTTGAGCAGTCACAGACTTGAGCAGTCACATACCTGAGCAGTCACAGACCTGAACAGTCACATACCTCAGCAGTCACAGACTTGAACAGTCACATACCTCAGCAGTCACATACCTGAGCAGTCACATACCTGAGCAGTCACATACCTCAACAGTCACATGCCTCAGTAGTCACATACCTCAGCAGTCACATACCTCAGCAGTCACAGACCTCAGCAGTCACATACCTCAGCAGTCACATACATGAGCAGTCACATACCTCAGCAGTCACAGACCTGAGCAGTCACAGACCTGAGCAGTCAAAGACCTGAGCAGTCACATACCTCAGCAGTCACATACCTCAACAGTCACAGACCTCAGAAGTCACATACCTCAGCAGTCACACACCTCAGCAGTCACATACCTTAGCAGTCAGAGACCTGACCAGTCACAGACCTGAGCAGTCACATACCTGAGAAGTCACAGACCTCAGCAGTCACATACCTGAACAGTCACATACCTCAGCAGGCATAGACCTCAGCAATCAAAGACCTCGGCAGTCCGGGACATGAGCAGTCACACACCTGAGCAATCACATACCTGAGCACTCAAATACCTGAGCAGTCCGAGACATGAGCAGTCACATACCTGATCAGTCACATACCTGAGCAGTCACATACCTGAGCAGTCACAGACCTGAGCAGTCACAGACCTGAGCAGTCAGACCTGGGGAACACCACCCACCACAGCTCTCCACACTCCACTTCACCCTGGCACCCGCCTCAGCCCCCTCCACCCCCAGACCTGTGGGATACCATCACCTCAGCACCCATGCCCCCCCCCCCCCCGACCACCACCACATCATTTCACTCCTCCTCCTCACTGCCCACCATCACCAAACCATCCCCATCCCCACCCCGACAATACAACAATCACACCACCATCCCCACATCCAACCTTCCACCCTCAAACCTGAGGGATATCAATCACCTCAGACACTCCCCCCATCCACCCCACCCGCACCCCCACCCCACACCTCCACCCAACCCCCACACGCACCCCCACCATACAACCATCACCCCACCATCCCCACATCCAACCTTCCACCCTCAAACCTGAGGGATATCAGTCACCTCAAACACCCCCCATCCTACCCCCACCCCACACCTCTCACCCAACCCCCAAACGCACCCCCACCATAGAAACATCACCCCACCATCCCCACATCAAACCTTCAACCCTCAAACCTGAGGGACACAGTCTACACCTTAGCCCCCCCCCCCCCCCCCCTCCTCTCCCCCCCCCCACTCCACTCCCCCCCCACCTTCCCCCACCACAAAATCAACCTCACCCACCATCCCCACACCTCACCCCCACCCTCAGATCTGAGAAACACCACTCACCATCACACACACTATTATAAGTCGGCACCAATTCTGACATGCCCTTAAACATTGCTAGCACGTGAAACCCCACACATTTAGAAGTGAGCTCGCAGCTGACCCCCTCAGTTTGCAGAGTGCACATCTCATCTCACAGACGCTGACACCCTGTGAGACAGACACGCGGTCATTAGGGTTGGTTGGTTGTTGGAGTTTTACGTCCTGGCAACATCTAAAGTCATATCAGGACAGGTACCGACTTGTGACAGTTCGCACTCATGGCGACTTTATAGTGCTGCCCCATTGGGAAATCAGCCCGTCAGCAGGTCAGCCCATGACCCGAAATTCCACTCCGTCACATTAGCCTGACACTGAACTATTCAGTCATTGCCCCATCCTATAGCAGTGCGCCAGGCTAGGAAGCGAGAAGTATCACTTTTAAAGTATTTGGTTTGAGTTTGACTCGACCGGGAACCGAACTCCCGACCTTCCGCACACGAGGCCCGCCCTCTGCCGATTAGGCCTCCGCTCGCCGAGAGCAGTGCGCGAGTAACGTGAGTAGTGTAGGCAATGCGCAGATTGGAGATGGCGTGGTAATGCACATAAAGGGGAACAAGTCTATCAGGGCTGCCGTCAACCCACAACCCATCACCTCTTACAGCCACAACCGCAACTACCACCGCCTCACTCAGTGTCACCGCTGCTGTCAATGTCACTGTCATGTCAATCAACGACTACCACCGCCTCACTCAGTGTCACTGTTGTTGTCAATGTCACTCTCATGTCAATCAACAACTACCACCAGCTCCGTCTGTGACACTGTCACTGTCATGTCAATCAACAACTACCACCACCTCACTCAGTGTCACTGTTGCTGTCAATGTCACTCTCATGTCAATCAACAACTACCACCGCCTCTGACTGTGTCACTGTAACTGTCATTTCAATCAACAACTACCACATCCTCACTCAGTGTCACTGTCACTGGCATGCAATCAACAGCTACCAACACCTCCCTCAGAATCACTGTCATTGTCAATGTCACTGTCAATGTCACTGCCAATGGCAATGTCAATCAACAGCTACCACCGCCTCCCTCAGCATCACTGTCATGTCACTGGCCTGGCATGTCAATCAACAACTACCACCGCCTCTGTCAGTGTCACTGTAGCTGTCATGTCAATCAACAGCTTACACACCTCCCTCAGTGTCACTGTCACTGTCAAGTCAATAAATAGCTACCACCACCTCCCTCAGTATCACTGTCACTGTCAATGTCACTGTCATGTCACTGTCCCTGGCATGTCAATCAACACTTCCACCACCTCCCTCAGTGTCACTGTCATGTCACTGTCACTGGCATCCTAATTAACAACTACCAGCGCCTCCGTCAGTGTCACTGTCACTGTCATGTCAATCAACAGCTACCGCTACTTCCCTCACTGTCACTGTCACTGTCAAGTCAATAAATAGTTACCAACACCTCTGTCAGAGTCACTGTCACTGTCATGTCAATCAACAGCTACCACCACCTCCCTCAGTGTCACTGTCACTGTCATGTCAATCAACAGCTACCACCATCTCCCGGAGTGTCACTGTCACTGTCATCTTAAGCAACAGCTACCAACACTCTTGTCAGATTTACAAGTACTCACACATCAACAGATACCACCACGTCCTCCAGTGTTACTGTCACTGTCCTGTCAGTCATCAGCTACCAACACCGCTGTCAGTTTTATAAGCACTCCCACATCAACAAATACCACCACCTCCCCATCAGAGTCACTGTCACTGCCACAGTCATGTCAATCAACAAATACCACCTCCTCCCTCAGTGTTACAGTCACTGTCATGCCAATCAACAAATACTACCACCTCCCTCAGTGTCACTGTCACTGTCACTGTCATGTCCATCACCTCTGTTAATATTACAACCACATCCATATCAACAACCATCACCAGCTCTGTCACTGTTAGAGCTACTTCCACATCTACAACAATCCTATCACATATGTCAATGTCACAATCACAACCATATCCACAGCTACTTGCATTGCCAGTGTCACTATCTCAGCCACAGCTGCCTGCACAGTAGTACCACTGTTCCAGTCACTGTAACATCCAACAATTACCGACACTTACATTGCGACAGTCACTGTCAGAGCCACCTATACAACCACTACCACTGCTACAACTACTGCCACAGCCGCCATGAGAACCAACACAGCTGTATGCACAACCACTGCTACAGTCACTTTCAAAACCATGGTCACCGGTACAACCAGTGATGTTGGTGTGACTACTGTCACAGGTACAGCGTATGTCACTGTTGCAGCCACTGTCACAGTTACATTCACTGTCACTGGCGCTGATACTGTCACTGGTACAGCACCTGTCACTGTTGCAGCCACTCTGTAGGGCCTACTGGTGCGGCTACTGTCACAGATACAGTCACTGTCACTGGTCCCACTACTATTATATCAGATCTACAGGCACTGTCAGTGGTGCAGCCAGTGTCACACTACATCCACTGTCACTGGTGCAGTCAATGTCAAACTACTTCCACTGTCACTAGTACAGCCACTGTCAGTGGTAGAGCTACTTTCACTGGTCCATATGCTGTCAGTTGTGCAGGCACTGTTACTGGTGCAGCCACTGTCACCGGTAAATCCACTGTCAATGGCACATCCACTGTCACTGGCATATCCACTGTCACTGGTACAGTCACTGTCACTGGTGCAGCCAGTGCTACATATACAACAACCGCTGTCACAGATACAACCACTGTCACAGACACAGCCACTGTCACAGCTACAACCAATATCACTGCTGTAGCCACTGTTATGGCTACATACACTGTCACTGGTGCTGCCACTGTCACACTACATCCACTGTCACTGGCACAGTCACTGTCACTGTCACTGATGTAGCCAGTGATACAGATACAACAACCACTGTCACAGATACATCCACTGTCACATATACATCAACTGTGACAACTACAGCCACTATCACTGGTGCAGCCACTGTTATGATTACAGAAACTGTCACTGATGCAGCCACTGTCACGCTACATCCACTGTCACCCTGCATCCAGTGTGACCGGTGGCCTGCTCATATTGATACAAAATGTGGATGTTTGCGACTAGATGGGACTTCCGTCAGGTTGGCGATGGCACTGGGTCAGGGGTCAGGGGTCAGGCGTGGAGCGGAGGGCAGAATGGGGGGGGGGGATAGGGGACAGGAGACAGGAGACAAGACCCAGAAGCCAGGAGACCAGGATCTATCTTCGCTACTCGATCATCCTCTGGCTTGTTCAACACAGACATAGTGCATTTGTAAAAGGATTACAAAAACAGAAAACACGCCAAAAAGGCTGAAGCGAGCATTCAACTCTTTAATTGGATGGGTGCCGACTCTAAATAGTTGCCTATCACTGCCCGGATTCGCCATGTCAGCTAACATGGTGAGTGCCCCTCTCCTCTTCACATTCACATGGCAACAGCCAATCAGGCGCCAGGAACCCAACTGGGTGTTTTCTAAGTTTAAAAAAAAAGTTTATTTATATTCTTCCAGCAAGGACAACAACAACATCAGATCAGGTTTGGATCCAGAAGTTATCTAGCTAGACCCACGGAAAGATTTATCAATTGTTTATTTAAGGTCAACATTTTCTTTGGGGAAGAGGCGGTTACAGCGGGATATGACCGGAAGTGGGTGGTCTGTAGAGGAGATTTGGCCTGATTGTGTGCATGTGAGCAGATGTTCAGGTCGCTCGGCAGTGTCTCAGACCAGCTCATGTGTAAATGAGTACAACAAATTTGCATATGAGTGAGTGCGACTGGGTTGCAACACTGCTGTCTGAATAACAACATATTATGTGACATAATCGATTGTACTTCACATAATAATACTACTACCAGGTACCCCAAAGTTGGCGGATACGCTGTCCGCATCGCGAAATCTGACATAATTTAACCATTCTAAAACCATGTCAATCTCAACTAATTCTGCTTTCTTTGAAATAAACATTATATGAGGTGTTCTTTTGTCTTTTAGGGTGATTTATAATTAACATGATGACATAAATCAGAGTCATCAATGGACACTTTTTAGGGTGTACCATCAGCAGCTCAGTGTTGTTTGCCATAATCTGTTTGCATCCATTCTTAGCCACACCCTCCCTAAAATTGTTACCTTGCTGAGTATGGTCACCTGAGCTAGAAATAACCACCAATGAAAGATTGAGAAGAAACCGGGCTTCATTAGCATATCAAGCATGGCTGTCTTTGAGCAAGAAATTTGATCGAACAGAAGGAGTGAAAACATTCAGATGCTGATTCACCTTGAAAATTAATCATGATCATCCTGAAAATCATATCAGCAGAAAGCTCAAGTCTTCCTCTATCTAACCAGTGCAATATTGGGTTGAGATTGATATCATACTCGGCAAGGTTGGTCTGAGAAATGACCATGTCTCCTGTCTCCCGCACCGGAGTGACGAACATGGGGTTGATCTGTTTCGGCAAAAAAAGCTTGATGTGCCACACATCAATGATGACTTTAGATTATGGAAGGTGCCAGATGTTGAAGACATTTCTGAAGCCTATTGTCACCCGAGGGAATCTCTTTAATCATTTTAATAAAGTTAATGTCTTTGTGACCTAGACTTGTAGTCAGCTAGCAATGCCTATAAAAGTGAACTTTCAGTTTTTGCCTCGTATTAATTCAAGACATGTACGATTATATACAGCTTTTGATTCTGATTATTTTGGAATAGAAAATAGACTGATAGTGTAAATAGAACAGAAGTTATGATGGTTCAAAGAATTTATCATTAATCTGATGACATTCAGTGGAAATTGGTCGTAATGCGAAGCATTTCGTTTGATGCGAGGGGAGGGAGAGCGACTCACCCGGCCCTGAGCGACTCACCCCACCCCTCCTGCCACTGCTCACCTCCCCCCCCCCTGAGCGACTCACAACACACCCCCCCCCTCCTGCCACTGCTCACCTCCCCCCGCCCCTGAGCGACCTCACCCCCCCGACACTGCCTCACCTCCCCCAGGCCCTGAGCGACTCACCCCCTCCTGGCCTCTGCTCCACTTCCCCCTTATAAAGGCCGCCCGCCGGCCTCCCTCAGGCACTCAGCACTGCAGCCCCCCTTCCAGCTCTCTTGCCCTTGTTCCTGCAATCTTTGGCCTCCCTGCCCGGCTTCTAAACTCCTCCTCGATCGCTCTCCTCTGCCGATAATTCATCATGCATGCCCGGGCGCGGAAGGGAAAGAGGCCGAAAACTCCAAGATCTTCCGCATGGCTACGCCGGGCCCTCCTCGGTCTCCCCGGGGGATCCCTCCCCTCCACGGCCCCCACCTCGCCCGCAGACAAGCAGCCCTCGGCCACCCAGCAGGGCGAGATCGCCCCCTCATCCAGGCCATCACCCGCCTCACCATCCGCATCCAGGCCGTTGAGACGGGGATCGCCCCAGGAGCCTCGGACCTGCCTGCACCCAGGCGCCGCGGCAGGAGCCCGCCTACAGCCTGCCGCCCGTACCCGGCATCTCGGGCGCACGACCGCAACCGGGAGCCGCCCGCCGCCCTCCCACCTCACGCGACTCAGCCCGGAGGCCTGCACACCCGCACGTACCCGAGCTGTAACAGCCGATTCCACGGCCAGCTCGACACCATCGGTCGCCCACCGTCAGGATCCCGCGGAGCACACCCCAAACATCTGCAGCGGCCGACCAGTCCGGACATCCTCGCATCCGCCGAGGCGCAAACACAAACCTAACGCCGCCGAGGTAATCCCCCCCTTTCCCTTCCCGCTGACAACGTCTTCCCGAGCCGACCCTCGTGGAAAGGGGGCCGGGGCGGCAAGGCGTAAAACACGGGGAGGCGACCAGGGACGAGTATAGCCTCCCGCCCTCCTCACCTTGGTTAAACGAACCCATACCCTCCTCCCCGGCCCACTTCCTCCAGGGCCTACACCACCACCACCTCACCGTCATGAGGGACATCCCTCCACCCCTGGCCGACCGTCCGCTAGGCAGTACTCAGAGGAAACCATATTTTCCTGGAATCGCGAACGGAAGGCTCCCCAAGGCCGGGCATACCCCATGTCCCCCGCCCGCAATGCGGTCAGCTCGACTCCCTCACCACGCCTAACCACCAGCCCGCAACACCAGCTCGCTCCCCGTAGGCGACGAGGGGGCCCGAGTCGCACACCTCCCCCGGCAGCAGGTCGACAACCCGCACCGCCGCCTACGATAGAAGGCACGCTCACGGGCCCCCTGCACCGCTTGGAACCCCGCGAACCCACCACGGCGATCGGGCACCCCCCCTCGGAGAGGCTCACGGCGAGGTGGGAAACAGGCGACCCGGCACGACTGTGTCGAATATTGCGCCACGTCCGGCGCAAACTAACATTGCACAGCGAGGCCGCATGCCGCACCAATCAAGCCCGTGAGCGCCATACCACCCGCCACCCCTCAGCGGATTTATGAATCCGCCCGGCCTCCCCCCCCTGGCCCGGGGGCATAGCCCCGGCGCCTCACCCCGACCAGTCCCGACACTCCGCAACGCCCACTCCGACGGTCCCCCGCAACACCGATCGAAACGCCGCCCAGACGAAGCCGAGGATCACCACCTCGCACCTCACACCTTCAGACGACTCAGCCCAGCCTACGGGAGACCCCCCCCCAGACAGCCCAGCCACCGACCTACACGGCACCACGACCATCACGACACCGCCTTCATGAAGCCGCCCGACCCCACCCCCATTACCCACCCAGCCTGCCCTGAGGATTCACTGCCCCCCTGCTCGACCCTCACACCGACCTTTCCTCCCCCACCCTCAGAGCGGGCCTCACAACTACCCTTTTCTTTTGCCGCCCGCTCCCCTCCACCTAGACCCCGGACCCTCCTCTCAGCAGGCCTGCCTCTCCGGGCCCGCCTCGGGCGCCCCGCGCCCCCGAGCCTCCGGCGTGCCTACGAGCCCTCCTCCTTTAACTCTTTTGGCGTAGGGGCTCCACGCCCCCCCTCTACCAACTCTGACACTGCTCGCTTATGAGCCCTCACTATTTATCCCTCTGCTCCTCTTAGCCCCTGACTCATTTGCTCCCTCGCGAGCCCCCTGCTCCTCATGACCCCCTGTATTGCTCTGTTGCCTCCTCAGCCTGTTTACCTTCCTCAGTTTACCCTGTTTGTACTTACGTTGTCATTTACTGTTTTATTTTCAACCTGTTCTCCTGTATGTTGCCAGCGAGGCGTCACAATAAACACCTCAGTTTTCCCCACCTCCGCCTCTGTTCTTTCCTTCTCCGCGCATCTCGTCGTAATGCGAAGCATCTTCGTTTGATGCGAGGGGAGGGAGAGCCGACTCACCGGCCCTGAGACGACTCACCCCCCCCGTCCTGCACGCCACCTCCCCCCCCCCTAGGCGACTCACCCCCCCCCTCCTGCCCACTGCCTCACCTCCCCCCGCCCCTGAGCGACTCACCCCCGCCACTGCTCACCTCCGCCTCCAGCTGCCCTGAGCGACTCACCCCCCTCCTGCCTCCTGCTCAACTTCCTTCCCCCTTATAAGGCCGCCCGGCTCGGCCTCCATCAGGCACTCAGCCTCGCAGCCCCCTTCCAGCTCTCTGCCCTTTTTTCTTCTCCACACCCCAGCGCCACGAACCAACTCTCCTCCTCTAACCCTCCCCCCTCTGTGCGGCGGAGGGCTCCTCGGCCCCCCCTCTAACCAACCTGACACTGCTCCTTATTCATGAGCCCCTCACTATTTTTATATCCTCTCTCCTTCATGACCCCTGACTCTTTGCTCCTCGCGAGCCCCCTGCTCCTCATGACCCCCGCTGTATTGCTCTGTGCCTCCTCGCCTGTTTACCTCCTCCAGTTACCCCTGTTTGTACCTTACTTTGGCATTTATTGTTATTTTGTCAATGTTTCTTCTCTGTAAGTTGCCGAGGCGTCACAATAAACGCCTCAGTTTTCCCACCTCCGCCTCTGTTCTTCCTTCTCGCGCATTAAGGAAACTAGCAAGTTTAGCATAACATATCTGAAATAATAACAAAGCTAATGTTCTGGAAAAATGGAGCCTTCTATTTGTGCTATAGAGAGTGAGATTCTTTAATATTGGACAAATAATATGCAACCTAGCTTTTTTGTTGGGCCTTTAAAATCCTAGATTTCCCTAATTTGGAAATTTGCACAAATAAGGGTGAACAAATTAATCTTTAAAACCTCATAATTTGGGAACTATTCAAGAAAGCCATATCAATTTTATATCACTGGAATATGATTTAACATATCTATACACCTATATCATTTTAACCACTGAAATATTAAGATAGAAAAATCGCTTTTGAGTACCTACTACTACTAATAGTAATGCAAGTTACATAATTTACGAAGGCGGAGTCATTATGTGATAGTGGTAGTCTTTAATCAGTGAAGGACAAAGGGGGTCGGTACATCATCAGGTGGTGCTTCAGAGAGGTTACCAGATCGTCATTAGGTCAAATCTCGATGTTATGAGTTTGTGTTATTGTCCCGGGTCAGAGGTCAGCTGGTGGGCGGGACCCGAACCCTCAACCCTACCGGTGTTGGTCTTCTTCAAAGGTGTGGGTGGGCGGGGAAATTCGGATCGGTCTTCCGTTGACTGCTGGAGGAACGGTTGTGGTGGTTTGAACCCGGGAGGGGGTGGTCACGTGGCTTTGTCGTGGGTGGGGGAGGGTCGGGTCACGCCGGGTGCCCCTGGAGGCGGTGGTGGAGTTACTCGGGGAGAATCGCTAGGTGGCAGGGGAGGGCAGGATGGGTGGGGCTCTCGGTTAGGTGGCGCCACCAGTGTGTCGTGGTGTCTGGTTCTCCGCCCCGTAAATTACACATGTTACGGATAACATGCACAATAGACCCCGCCAGGTAAGCTGGAAAGTACCAGACAAGAGTGGTTCCAGATTCTGCTGATAGATGTCACTAGCTTAGCTGGAGGGGTGTAATACATGAAGAGAGCGGCAATGCAATTTCAGAAGAAATATACAGTATAGTTATCTTTTTTGTTTTTATAGATATATTACAAGGATAAGAGATTGAATCCTCTTGCGATATGAATATCTGAATATAATCAGGCATTTTATTATTTTTCTAAGCATTCTTTATGGAGATATAGCATGTGAATGAAATCATAGGCAGTTGGGGAATGTACCCGATTAGAGTAGTATCAGATTCTCTAGACAGATGTCACTAGCTTAACTGACGGAGTCTATTATATTGTTTGTGTGTTGGAGTTTTATCTAAGGCCATATCAGGATTGCATAATTTTATGGTTTTCAGTTTTACATATATATATATATGTATATATATATACATATATATATATATATATATATATAAAGTAGATCGTTTTAATCTACTTTTAATCTCCAACAAACCAACCAAAGACACGCATACTATAATGGGAGTTCAACAGGAGGGTGTGGGGGTTCGAATCCCAGGATCTACCAAAATGGGACACGGACGCTCAACTAATTCCACTGGTGAGTTTGGCAGGTTTGTTTGTTTTTGTTGTTTTACGTCTTTACCTATTAATGCCGAGCGCCAGGCTAGGAAGCGACAAGTACACATTTTAAAGTCAACGGTTTGACTCGACCGGGAACCGAACTCCCGACCTTCCGCACGCGAGGCCCGCGCTCTACCGATTAGGCGACTGCGTCCGGTCGAGATCGACAGTAGGCTGTGTGTGGGGGGCGGGGGTGGGGGGTGAGGGGGCAGGGGGGAGCTCAAAATACAGAAGAGTGGAAGCGGACAAAAGGATATCTCACGTGACCTATCTCAATTAATTAATATTCAATTTTGTGTGGCGTGTGTCGGAGGGCGATAGTGACGGATACACATGTTTGCTTGGAGTATTTATGCGCATAATCTAATCACACGCTGTGGCGGAAAATCACGCCCGTCTACATAAAATGTCACGCCCTCTCCTCCCTCTCACAGTTCTTGTTTTGAAAGAAAACATTGCTGTTCGCAAAGTTTGTAATGGCGGGTGGCGTTGCGTTTATTTTGTTAGCCGATGCTGTAAGATAGTTACTTACAACTTGGGAATGCTATCGTAATATGGATATACTGACTGACACTGACAAGCTAGTATTTATATATATATATACTGAATAAGAATTATACGAGTATACTAATCCAGAATATCCCTCCTTTCTGCCATCACTCGCTCAGCTCCATGGACTGATGGAGTCTCTCATAGTCATTTACCGCTCCAGCCTCCCAAACCCCAGCTCCGTTGTGGCGCCACCACCTGCTGCAAACTGTAACGGCCACTCACTGTATGACTCTAGTCTGCCAAATCAATAGCAGATAAACAATAGTGAGGTAGTTAGCAGCCGTGTCAACCCCAAAGGCCATAATCGCGGTGAGAAGTCTTCAAATCTCGGTTCATCATATTATTTTCAGATGAAACCTTTTACACAGAATGTAAAGCTAAAAGCGCACAATCAGCTACAAGGTGGGATGACCGAATGAGTTGAGCGTCCATCTCCCATTGTGGGAGATCGTGCGTTCGAACCCTGGTCGAGTCAAACCAATGACTTAAAGATTTATATTTGTCGCTTCCTCGCCTGGCGCTTGGCATTATTAGGATAGGGAAAGGAGCAGTGTGGAATGAGGAAGATCCATCATCCACAATTGAAATTGCCCTGCTTAATCAACTAATCTACCCACAGACAAAAAAAATCACAAACTAACTATGCATCGAGAGACACTTTTGACATTAAAACCCCACAATTACAACAAATTAAACAAATTGCGGACATGTAAAATTCCAGTTAAAAGTGTGAAGAGTAAGTTGCAAGCAAGCAGTTATGGTGGTATCATGTAATGCAGCACTGTCAGCGTAGCTATCTGTGCAACACAATTAAACAACTAGTCTTAGTAATTACCAATTAATAAAAGCTTTAAAAGGGTTAAAATAAATTTTGTTAATATATCTATGTTAAGAAAGTTATGCAATTTTGAATTTAAGAAAAGATTGGCAGCCAAGGTGAGTGACTTTGTTGACATTGCCTGCAGAAATGCATGTGATCATCACTCAATCTCCATGAAAATTGACCAATAAATAGAAAAAAGGTAAGCAAAAATGATCATGATAGTTTCAAAAGTTAATATCTTCAAATTTTGCTCCTTTAATTTATGTAGTAGTTTTTACACATCGGCACACAGTAGTGTCTTATGGCCATTTCCAATATCGATGCTTACTCAGCCTCGTTCTGATGCCTAATTAGGTTGCGCATGAATAGGGTGAATAGCATACTCTAATCTAAAATGCTACTCACCAGTCCTGCGACGAGTGGCTGATTGCGACGAATTCTCGGTCGTCGCGTGACGTGTCCGACTGCGGGCTGAGGCAGCGGAAGGCCTGGCGGGCGCGGGGCGTGCTGTGGGGGTGCCGGCGGTGGGACACCGTCACCTTCTCTCCTGCCGGGTCGGGGGCGAACAGGTGCCGGCCAGAGAGGTCCTGCCACGTGGTGCCCGTGAACCAGGACGGGAAGCTGCAGGCGGGGGCCGGCCAACCGTACACGTCTGTGTGTGTGGTTGGATGAGGGTGGGGATGGGGGGAAGAGAAGGACGGAGAGTTTGTAAGGACTTCATTGGAGTAAACACATTTTTTAATTTCATTTCGTTGTTGTTGTAAACATGTTTATTCTGCTAAAGAACAGTTCAAACACAAAGGCCCACCCTACATCCCCCCATCACCCTTTCACTGATTGATTGATTGATTGGTGGTTGCTTTACACGGTGTCGGCAGCATAGGCCATATTCACGTCGAGAAATGTTTGTTTTTTGTTCAAACCATCGCTTTTACATGTAAAAGCAGACAATCAATTATGTGCCAATAGACAGCCATTCAATTAGAAAGCTCACAATCCTATATTTGTGGTCAAGGGAAACAAATTCCCACAGAAAAAGAAAAGTTTGATTAATATTTGATAGAATTTATTTAGTAAACTATATGAGGTGGTACAGTCCAGCTGCCCTCAAAAAGGCTAAAATGTTTTCTTGTTTTATTTTAGTAAAAAGGTCATGCATACTGTCTGCAGTGTAGAATTGTTTGTGCAGCACCAACAAATCAACGCAACTTAGTAAAATGTGTTTGAGTGTCAGCGGGGACTGACACCCAAGAGATTCAGGGGGAGGTTCCCCCTTGAACAGAAAAGCATGTGTAAGCCACGAGCGGCCAATACGGCAGTGGCTAAGGACCACTTGGTCCCGCCGACCTCCCGCATGAGTCTGTGGTGGTTTTCCCACAGATGGTTCAATTTCTTTAAGTTTTTTCAATGAGTATGTCACCACTAGAAAGGTAATCAGTTATGCCCGGCCCCCTACTAACGCTTAGCATACTAGTGTAACATAGTTACCTCTCCAAATATGTTTATTTTTTTCTCTTATCTTATTCTTTACCTGTCATTAATGTACCAATGTTTCGGTTATTTCCCTGTAATTGAACAGGCTGACAATTACCTAGCACTGACAACACCGTCAGTTGTAGATTTGCTTACTGTGTCATTAGGGCTGGAAGACCAGTGCATTACCACTGACAACATGTTATTCAGAGGATTAAAAACACTTGAACAACAACGGAAAAGTCTTTTGTCAGTGCCGAAGCAGTGGTCTTCCAGCCATTTTTCAAATCAGGGTTATTTACACAAAATGTATATAGAGTAAGGTATACACTAACTCTTGAATACACAATTTGCAGCATATAACACAATGGAATTCTGTACCAGTAACACAAAAGTTCCATAGCAATATAGTAACACTAGTGTCATATAAACTAGATCAATATTATTCCGATCAATGTGAGTATTTACATGGTATTCAGAATCTAGTGGAAATTATTTCCTGTATTCATTTGGTAAAGTTGTAGTAAGGTTTACTAGGGTCTGTTCAGTTGGACTTGGAATTGTATTCATCAGTCTGAACATATTACAGTATAACCCCGTTAAACCATGCTCGGTTAAACCAAACGATCGGTTTATCCAAACTTTTTTCGGCGGCCTGGCAAAATACTACCATTCATCATATAAAAAAGTTGGGTAAACCAAAGTGGGTTATTCCAAATTATCGGTTAATCCAAACAAAATTGTCGGGATCCAGGCCACTACGGTATGGTTAAACCAAACTTTCATGTAGTTATAAGGTCATCTGAGACCCCACTGAATTTTGTATATGATAAATGGTAGTATTTTGCCAGGCCGCCGAAAAAAGTTAGGATTAACCGATCCTTTGGTTTAAGCGGGGGTTACACTGTACATACATAAAAAACAATAATCAAAGTGTCCACATACGTCGTATATTACATGTGCAATACACGCTTACTCAAAGTCAAAGTCAGAGCCAAAGCTCGGTTAAACCAATGATCGGTTAATCCAAACATATTTCTAGGGTCCCTTCAAGTTTGGTTAAATGGGGTTATACTGTATTTTGTAAGCGCCGAAGCACTCGTCTTCCAGTCGTTGAGATGATCACATTTGAGTTTGTACTTGGTGATGTGGGGGTGGAATGCGCTGTATTGTGTGCAGCACACTCCACTCTGAAACATGTTGGAGTTTTGCGCCCTTACTTGTGACTGTTCTCAATTCAAGTATTTAAAAGACTTGTGTGTGCACACCAAAATTAATTTCGCAGCTTTTGGGGGGGTCCATGAGTTGTTTAAGCGGTGGAAATTTCAGTCATAGACGATTGGTCTTCCTCATTCCACTGCTGGTTGATAGAAAGCCCGCGCCTACACGTTTACTGACCCAAGGGATTTTTAACTTCCCACACCACATAGACATGGTATGAGAGCAACCGGCCTTTGATGATGCTGTAAGTTATACACAGCGGTGGAAATCCAAATTGGCAGAGCTGGGGGCATGGGGAATCGAACTGCCGACCCTCAGATTAGAAGTCTGACCTAGAAAAAAGTCAGACACTCTAACCACTCCACCACAGAAATATTAAAATAATTCCAAAGTCAATGATTTAAAATAAGAGTTACTTGAAACGACTAACAAATACAAGTTGACATAGTGTAATGTAGTTGGAGTGTGTTTTGATATTCGACGTGAACTTGAGTGGCAGTGCATGCACTGTTTGTTTATTGTTTTATTTAACATCTAAGGTCATATCAGGATATATGACAGTGCACACCCATGGTCACTTTATAGTGCTGCCCCACTGGGAGACCAGGCGACCAGGACCATGACCTGATATTCTGCTCAGTCAAATTATCCTGACCCCAAGCCAACTAGTCCTTGCCCTATCTTAATAATGCCTAGTGCCAGGCTAGGAAGTGACAAATATAAAGATTGTGCACGTCATTGGTTTGACTCGACTGGTTATTGAACTCCTGACCTTCCACACCGGAGGCTTGCGCTCTACCGATTTGACCACCGCGGCCAGTGTAAACGAAATACGATCAATCTGAAAGTGTGATTTTATTTGATATGATATGGGTGAAGAGTCAATGTGGAAGAATGATAATGTAAAGGGTTTCCGGTTAGAACCCTGCTCTCACTTTTTAAAATATATTTGTTGTAATTATGTTCATTGATTAAGCAGCGGGAAATTTAAATCGCAGAACATTGCTCTTCCTCATTCCACTGCTCCTTATATCCTATCCTAATATTGGCAAACACCAGGCTTGGTAGCGACGTTTATACATTTTTAAGTCATTGGTTTGACGGAGTCAGATTTGAACTGGGCCGGTTCAATTTCCACGACCTGCCACATGGGGACCGGGTGCTCAACTCATTCGGCCATCATGTCAAAGCTGCATGATCCCTTGGTTTGGACATTTTTGTCATATTAATTAGTTTAAAGCTGCAATGTTATGATGAAAGCATGAACTTGTCAAAGCAAATCTAGATTTGGCCCAATCGATACTGGCTGATTTAGGAGATATTGGAAATGCAAACATGACAAATTAAATTTGTCATGCTTGTTAAAACTCTGATCTCATAGACATTAATTGACTTAATAATATTTATTTTTATGAAATAACTGATGCTTACTAAATAGAGCAGCATCTGGTTGGATGTGTATAATCAAATCTACTTAATTGTTTTGGTTTTGAAAATGTGATGCTTTTACCCAACTGTGCAGCTTTCACCAATAATACCTTTTTGAGGGTCATGCAAACCAAATAAAGTATGCAACAGTCACATGGATAGGGGGGGGGGCATCTACAGAGAAATGAGCAGCGGTAGAAGGTTCTAGGATAGAAGTAATGCTGTACGAGTCCATAATTACTTAACAACTCCATAATTAACTAGCCACATCATTAATAACATCATCATCAATTAACAATTCCATAATTAAATAACAATTCCAGAATTAATTGATTACTCCACAATTATTTAAGAACTCCATAATTAATTAACGTATCCACGATGGCTTATCAACTCCATAGTTATTTAACTCCATAATTAATTAATAACTCCAGAATTAATTAATAGATCCACAATTAATTAAGAACTCCATAATAATTTACCCCCTTAATTAATTAACCCCTTAATTAATTAACAACTCCCTGTTTAATCAACAACTGCATTATTAATTACCGACTCTATAATTAATTAACAACTCCATGCTTTATAAACAACTCCGCAATTGGTCATGTTGCATAGGCAACATGGGTAATTTGGGACCGACACGGGACTCCTGGGATCCCGCCGTTACCCCCCCCCCCCCCCCCACACCCTATTCTTTATTTCCCCTTTTTAACTGTAGGGTCCAGGAGCCGACTCCAGGTGGCATCCCCGTGCCCGCACCCTGGTAGCCATCGCTTGTACCGGAGCGCGCCCCTGTGACATCACTTCCGCCTGGCCACCTCTCCATACGGTACTTCACCACCACACGGCGACCCGAGACCACCTCCCACCTGCCCGGATCCCGCAGAGACTTGAACTCATTACATTGATATATCTTGACTCTCACATTGTACCATTACCTGTCTGTTTTTCTCATTACTAAATTAATAAATCCCATACTAAGTAGTTCCATGTCGTGTCCTGAATTAATCAACAACTCGATAAATAATCAACAACTACATAATTAATTTGCGAGTACATAATTAAACAAGACATATCAAATCAGTTTGCTGCTTAGTCTTTCTTGGTGTATTAAAGTAATCAGTCAGCAATAAGATGGTAAGGAAGGGAAGTTATTGCTGCACTATAAAGTATCAATGATGACGGTTCACAGTTGTTATTGAAGTAAACATCGTCTGCTTTCATTAGAATTGACCCACCTACAAAGGCTATATTTCTATTAGAAAGCTTCTGCGATGTACTCTGTGGGCACTATATATATATTTCTGAATATATGTATACACACATATATATATATATATAGCCTACTTCCTTAGCAGACGATATTAGCGCAATATTTCACAATTAGAACGATGGAAGACTGTTCTACATTTCCGGGTTGGGGAATATTGTAAATATCACTTAAATTACTATAAGCTCTATCATGAAGCAATGTTAATAATATGAAGGATATCTATTGGTCATTTCAGCGAACGGGATGGCTGAACCAGTTAAGACTTAATAAGGGCACTAACCGCCTTCTCATGCAGGTGATCGTGGGTTTGAACCCCGGCCGAGTCAAACCAATGGCTTGCCAAATTGATAGCCGTCGCTACCGAACCTGGGGCTTGGTATTAATAGGTTAGGGTAAGTTCTGGTTTGCCTAATATCAGGATAATCTGACTGAGTTGGATATCAGGTCATGGTGCAGGTGGCTCGGTCTCCCAGTGGAGCAGCACTCTGAAGTCACCATGTGTGTGAACTGCTACAAGTTGGTACCCATCCTGATATTACTTTAGATATTTCGAAGGTGGAAAATCCCAACAAACAAAGGGTCTAGATCATATCAACTGTCATCATGTTAATACAACATGTTGACATGCTCATGAGCATAATCATGCAAGTATTCCAGTGTGCAATCTTTTTAGTACACTATTATTGAAAGATTCTGATCATTTGCATTAATGCTGTGTAATCATAGGCAATTATAGTCGGGGTGGGTGGATGTAGGGATTTCAAATCGCTCAAAGCTACAAACTATTTCTCAACACTTATTACAAATTATTTCTTCCGATTTTGAATTGTATGGGCACTTAGTTATTTTCATTTCCCATTAAGGAACTATGTTCTCCGATTTTGGATTATGAGTGTGCTGAGTTAATTCATTTTAGATTAAAGAGCTATATTCTAATTGCTTGTGTCATTCGAGCAGTGCCAAATCAGGACATGTGTAGGGATGTCTCACATGTGACGTCACACACTGGGGAAGTTCACTGTTTGAAGCGATAGTCAGTAGAGACCTTTAGTTTGAGGTTGAACTTGTAACTTCAAGTTGGAATGTGACGTTCAAGTTGTACCTTGACATTTAACCTTTATGTTAACTTTAGTAGCAGGTTGAACATGAAATTGCACTGAATATCACCCACCAATAACTCACATACCACTCATATATCACACATATATCTCTCATCTATCACACATATATCACCCACATATACCACACATCTAGCACTCATCTATCATCAACATATATCCACCATCGATCACCCACATATCACATTTTACCTTGCACATCAAATTAGTCCTTTTGCCATTGTACTACGAGTTGCAATGTAAGGGATACCCCTGAATGATCACGTGACGAAAACGTATCACAGGGGAATCCTGCAGGTTACAAGTTGAACGTCAAAAACTAAATGTCTCTACTGTGTGTGTATGAAACTTGTTGAAGATGAGCCAGACTTGGCAGTCTGTATTCATCAAATCAAAAATAGGCATAATCAGCAATACTTCAACCATATCTGCACATCTAGATCCACCTCCTAATTGAAGTTCCAGTTGATGCAAATATTATGAAGAAGAGCGAATGCTATGCTATTTCAGTAATAGTTGATGGTCAAAGGTGAGTTAATGTGGGAAAATAAGACAACTATGTATTAATTCAAAATGCATATTTAATTGATTAATTAACACAATACCCGGAATACACCCAGATAGAAGCCAACTAAATTGAGACATACATTTCTGATCTTTGACAAATATTTTGCCATTTCAAATTGTGTTTCAGTTTGAATATCGTGACATATATAGCTTTTTATTGAAGTTAACTAACAGAATTCTTTTTTGTGTGTGATGAATTTATTTACCCTATCAATAAATTCTAATAAGTTATTTCCATGAATATAACATTTGGGCCCAATATGGCATTAAATCATCATCAATCAATCAATCATTTAAATGATCCTATTTTATATTACTATAAGCTCTATCATGAAGCAATGTTAATAATATGAAGCATATCTATTGGTCATTTCAGCCAACGGGATGGCCAAACCCGTTAATGACTTAATAAGGGCACTAACCGCATTCTCATGCAGGAGATCGTGGGTTTGAACCCTGGCCGACTCAAACCAAAGGCTTGCAAAATTGATACTCGTCGCTCCCAAACCTGGGGCTTGGTATTAATAGGTTAGGGTAAGTACTGGTTTGTCTAATATCAGGATAATCTGACTGAGTTGGATATCAGCTCATGGTGCAGGTGGCTCGATCTCCCATTGGAGCAGCACTATGAAGTCACCATGCATGTGAACTGCTACAAGTTGGTACCCATCCTGATATGACCTTAGATATTGCGAAGTGGAAAATCCCAACAAACAAAGGGTCTAGATGATATCAACTCTCATCATGTTAATACAACATGTTGGCATGCTCATGAGCATAATCATGCAAGTATTCCAGTGTGCAATCTTTTTAGTACACTATTATTGAAAGACTCTGATCGTTTGCATTAATGCTGTGTAATCAGAGGCAATCATAGTCGGGGTGGGTGGGTGTAGGGATTTCAAATATATCCAGGGAAATTAACTCATTTCAAATACTACTAACTAACAAAGCTGCCGTAACAATTTGTTAATAGCTGGGGGTGGGGAGTTATTTGTACAACTTTCTCATTCTGTCCATGTTAGTGCATATAATTTTAGTTCATTCGTAAAAAGCCGGGAGATGGGTGCAATCCTCATTTCATGTCAGGTGGGGATCTATAAACAGGAAATGGCGTTCTTCAATGCTTTCACCTGCAATGTCCACAATGTCTTCTCCACCTGGTAAAAATACACGTCAGTAACATTAGTTAGCGGTGATTGCTTAACACCGTGTCAGAAGCAAACGCCATAATCACAGCGAGAAGTGTTACCATCTTATTCTGTCATATTATTATGGGGCCATCGCTTTTACACAGATTGCAAAAGCATGTAATCAACGATGTGTCGAGAGAGACTTTTGAAGTTAAAAGCTTCCAATATATCTATTATTAACAATTACTGCCGAATGTTCTGCTCACTCATTTCTACAAGTATAAGCTCCTGTATATCTATCAAACGCATCCAACCTAATCTGTTGAATAATCCTCAATTACTTCGCTATAATTCCAATCTGAAATAATCCACACTGTTAAAGTATATGATTGACAGGTTAGTAACCATAGCAACAGATTATTGCTGTAACATAAAATACACCACATGGTTATCAACCACCTGATGTAATGAAATTGTAGTTTAATCTCTGCTTAAATAAGTGAGGATAGGACACGGTGAAGAGTGGCATCCCACGAAATTAGGTCACAAAGTAGGTCATCTATTTAGGTCATCGAATTAGGTCACCAAATTAGGAGTTCCTGAAGTGCTGGGCGAACTAAGTGACCCCTGGCTGATTTGTCTTGAAAGTGCGAGATCAGCCGTTACAGTTGCATTATCTGATTATGTTTGTTTGTTGGGCTTTTACGTCCTGGCAACATTTAACGCCAAATAAAAACTTACCTAACACAATATTTGAAAAAATGTCTAAACCAAAACACTGACCTACCTTTGATCATACATATCCAATTCATATACTGGCAAAACCAAAACAATTATCTATAATTGATTCTACATGTCTAACTACGATACTGATGAATGTATTAAGCTTGTGTTGCCACATAGAAGGGAATAGCGAGACAGTTTAATAGAACCCGTTACCGCAATATCATATATGGTGTCAGAGTAATAACAGCCAGCGCTGTCTATTGCCCCCAACCAAATATATATACTGTATATTTCCCAATAGACGCACACTGCGCAAGTGCAGTCACATGGATGTGCATCTAATCAAAGTTAAAGAATTTCATGGTTTTTGTGGTGCCTCTGAAATAAAGTGGGAATGTCTTATGTTATGTGCATTCAGTCTGAATATGATAATACATTCGGATGTGTTTTCAATCTTCTAATGGGGTGTGTGCTTAGTTTGGGTAGCATGCTTCTATTGGCATATATATGGTATGTATATATATATGGTATGTGTATATATATGGTATGTATATATATATATATATATATATACACATCCACATGTACAGGTAGCAACCCTAAAAGAAAGATCCAGTGCGACTTAGCCCCCATCTTCTTGTCGGGGGAGGAGAAGGTATGATGAGTGTGGGTATGGCATTGTGGGTAGGGGGTAGGGGTAGGGCGGTGGGGGTAGAGGAGAAGGGGGTTATGGGGGGGATAGGAAGGAGTGGGACTAGAGAGTTAAGGGGGAAGCCGCCAGCTCAGATTTGATGCAGCCCCACATACAGCAACCGGCGCGATGGCCTAATCGGTAGAGCGCGGGCCTCAAGTGCAGGAGGTCGGGAGTTTGGTTCCCGGTCGAGTCAAACCAATGATTTTAAAATCGATACTTGTCGCTTCCTAGCCTGGTGTTTGGCATTAATAGGATACGGCAAGGACAGGATAATATGACTGAGTAGGATATGATTGAGTGGCCTGATTTCCCTGTAGGGAAGCACTATTAAGGCACCATGAGTGCGCAATCTCACAAGTCGGTACCCGTCCTGATATGACCATAGATGTTAATCGTTTGTAAAACAACAACAAACAAACAAGGGTAATGGTAATGTCACTGCGTACCAGACCTGTTCTACTGGCTAGGGTACCAGGTTAATGTAATTTCATTGGGGACCGGGTCAATATCAGTGCATCAGGTGCCAGGTTAATGTCACCGCTTGGGTGCCAAGCTGACAAAACTGGCACGGGGAACAGATTGATTGTACTAGTTGGCATCATGACATGTGGTTACTCCGCTAGCCCTATTTCGGGGACAGTGCTGCTGAACAATCTTCCAGAAGGTGTCAGGAGGGTAGGTTATGGACGTAGGCACTTGGATTCTTATTCTAAAAAGCTCCACCCCTTATTTAACCGTCCATTAATAGTGAAGCAGTTTTTGCTCCAAATTAGACATAGCTGACAATGTGGTATGCCAGTATAGCAATACCTCAGGGAGTTTGAAGCCCCTGCCCTGCAGAGTTGTAAACCCCTGCCTTGTGGTACAGGTTCTTGACAGAACCGAAGGCTAAGGGAGCAAACCCTAAACAGAAAACCATGTCACTGTGGCAGCATCAAGGGCGGTTGATGTATGGAATTCCCAACATCTCCCGACCAGCCACTGCAGGGACAAATATTTTGCACCTGTCTGGACATGTTCTTGTCAGTGTGAGACCTCCATTTGCTCGCCAAGCGAGTGCTGCTGGTAACATGCAAAAGCCAGCAGCACTTCAAACACTTTTGCAGGCAGCTTTCATGAAATGTAGGCTAACCTGGAAGGACAAAGTGACAAATAAGGAAATACTCGAATGGACGCGGCTGCCCTCTATGGAAGATCTGATCAAAAATAATCTCCGGTGGACTGGACACCTCATGAGGATATCATCAGATAGGCTACCAAAGCAGATCCTCTACTCTCAACTGTCTTCTGGTTACAGAAAGAGAGGGCGCCCTTATCTCTGGTTCAAGGAAACCATCAAGAGAAATCTGAAGCTGAGAGACATTAAGACTGACTCATGGACATCACTCTCACAGCAGAGAGCTAAATGGAGAGCGAGAGTCAAGTAATGAAAGCAGTCTTTGAAGCATCGCGATCGACAGCATGATGATGTTGATGATGTCATTCTCCCCTATTCTGTGTAGGGGTGATTCTTTCATCTAGCTAGCTAAATAAGGGAACGCCGTTCCCCCTCCCAAACCAATTAAAGTAAAGTTGTTTTAATGACGCCTCTAGAGCACATTGATATCAACTATTGGACATCAAACATATGGTCATTTTGACATATTTCTTTGGAGGAAACCTGGTGCTGCCACATAAGCTACTCTTTCCGATAAGCAGCAAGTGGTCTTTTATATGCATTTTCCCACAGACAGGACAGCAAATACCGCAGCCTTTGATGACCAGTTGAACCAGTTGTGGACCAATTTCAAATGGGTGCACTGAGAAGGATGAGTGACACCTTCACAGGTAGACACGCTACCGTTTGAGCTGCATCCCGCTCCCCCAAACAAATTAAAGGAACGCCCCCCCCCAACAAAAGTGAGGGAACACAGTTCCCCCTCCCGAGCCTTCCCGTTCCCAGGTCTTCTGGCCACTCTACACCACTGGATGTACCCAGGTGACAGGTGGTTGAGACGTGGTTCGGGGACATGGTTGGTGAGTCGGGCTCAGACTGGTCCCGCCTCTATCCCCCCCTGCGTGACTCAGAGCGATCCGTCTGCGTTGTCATGCAGTCTGGTCCCCGAGCCTGACAGCCTCGGATGACATTCCGTCTTACTCCCGCCGACATAACGCAGAGCGATCCTGACATTCCGCCAGCCTCCCTCCCCCACATATATGCCCCTCCCCCACACACACCCACAGACACCCCTCCCCCCCCCACACACACACCTCACCTTCTGTCATGTCACCATAGCTTATTAGCTTATACCCCAGTCACACTACTGCTTGCGACTGCTTGCAACCACTTTGCGACCACAACAACAATGGTTGGTCGCAAGCAGGTAAAAAGTGGCCACACAATGGTGACAAAGTGGTCATACGCAGTCACAAAATGGTCCCAAAGTGGTCATACACAGTCACAAAATGGTCAGTAAGTGGTCATACGCAGTCACAACATGGTCACAAAGTGGTCATACGCAGTCACAAAATGCTCACAAAGTGGTCATACACAGTCACAAAATGGTCACAAAGTGGTCATACACAGTCACAAAATGGTCACAAAGTGCTCGTCAGTGCTCGCCAACCTCCTTGCGAACATTTTTTGTCAGTTAGAGCACAGGCCTCCTATTTGGGAGGTAGAGCATTCAAATCGCAGTCGAGCCAAACCAATGACGTACAGAACTGATACTTGTCACTACCTAGCCTGGCGCTTGGCATTAATAGGATAGGGCAAGTCGGAGTCAGGATAATGTGACTGAGTGGGGATAGTGGGTAATGATGCCAGCGGCCTGATATGACTACAGCACTACAACATTGCCATGAGTGCACACTGTCACAAGTCGGTACCTGTCCTGATATGACCCTATATGTTGCTAGGACGTAAGACCCCAACAAGCAAGCAAGCAATCTCATTATGAAAAAAACGCCATTCTTGGTAAGGCGAGGAGACCAACTGCAGGCCAGGAATCCTTGGGGGTGAACACAAAAATAAAATAAAAGAATTAAAAATCCCATTTCATCTATAAACAGATCCTCTGGATTCTGGTTAACTCTTTTCGAATTGACTGCACTTCAGATATCCGTTCCCTTTTATTGCCTCGCCGATATTTCATACATCAAGCAAGTATTTGACTGTACCCTCTCAATTGGAGTTCCGGTTCCTGATCAATGGGGTTCAAGTGAAGAGTTCAGGCGCAAAACCACTTAAACGCCAATACACAAATGTAGTTTAAATAACAAAGATTTACCTGAAAATAATTTCTCACTAATTGCACTGTTCATATGTTCCCACGATTATGGAGCAATGAACGAAAAAGTAAGAGTTTAAAAGAAAATTAACTTTTGAAGTTCAAAAGTTAATCTTTATTTTTTTTTTTTTTTGCCAGAGATTACAACTCATATATGACATGATTCGTTTGTTTGTTTGTTGTTGTTTTACATCCTAGCAACATCTAAGCTCATATCAGGACGGATACCGACTTGTGACAGTGCGCACCCATGGCGACTTTATAGTGCTGTCCCACTGGGAAACCAGGCCCCTGGCACCATGACCTGGTATTCCACTCAGTCACATTATCCTGACACTGAGGACACCAGTCCTTGCCCTATCCTAATAATGCTGAGCGCTTGGCTAGGAAGCAACAAGTATCAATTGTTACGTCATTGGTTTGACTCGACCAGGGTTCGAACCCACGACCCCACGATCTACCAGCACGGGAGATGGACACGCTAACTCATTCGGCCATCCCGTCTGGTGGCGATTCGGGCTATGCCTAGCAATATGTGGCATGAATCGTTTTATGCATGGCAATATATATAGCTGACATTATATCGGTTTGATACCATAGTTCAACACATTTTACATCACTAAAATCCTGGCCCATAACTACCAATGTATAGTTAGGCTAACCCTTCATGTCCATAAGAAACCATCAATAGTCACAATTCCCATAAAATACCAAAACAATTCGACCAACTATGGATTAGGAAGCCCGATGTCTTGAACCTGAAACACATCTTTATCAAAATAGCAAATAGAACCATTTTTACAAGACCAACAACATTAGGCAAATGAAACTCACCTTGTGTGAACTCCATCACGAGAGGCCCGTCCCGTGGTGACCGAAGTCCGCGACAGGTGGCGTCAGCCGACATGGCCAGGTACACCACCGTGCCCAGCATCTGGAACATCTGCGCATGGCAAAACAAAACCGGAAGTCAGTTCCCTAGTGACAGCCCTGTTGTTGTTGTAAACATTGATTTATTTACCAATCACAATAAAGTGCCGAGCATCTGAACCATCTGTATGTTGGGAGCACAACACTGGAAGTCAGTTCCCTAGCGACATCTTTGTTGTCGTTGTTGTAAACATTGATTTATTTGCCTATCACAATGAAGAGCCGAGCATCTGAAACATCTGTATGTTGATAGCACAACACCGGATGTCAGTTCCCGAGCAACATCTTTGTTGTTGTTTTTGTAAACATTGATTTATTTGCCAATCACAATAAAGTGCCGAGCATCTGAAACATCTGTATGTTTGGAGCACAAAACCGGAAGTCAGTTTCCTAGCGACATCTTTGTCGTTGTTATTGTTGTTGTAAACATTGATTTATTTACCTATCACAATAATTCACACATGCATTTTTTTGTTTTTTTTTGTTTTTGTTCTTTGGGTTATACTAAAGCGATTTGTATCTGGTAAAAAGTTACGAGATCCAGAAAAGGAGCTCTTTCCAATAAGCTGTAGGAGATTACCTTTGAGGGTAAACCTAATTTTGGCTGAACTCCCTATAATAAGTCACACATGCAGTGTTTTTTTCAGTTTGTCTTCCCATTGCTCCACAATATTTGTCTAATTTGTGTGATTGATAAGGTATGGTTGTGAGAGGTAGATAACTGGGTTATAGATATGAAACTAGATAAAAAAGATTCACCCCTAACTAGCATAGGAGTGAATGACAACTTAGTCCAAATCTGAGACAAAATCTGCCTCCATAAGAATCAAGTTGTTAAGTCGCTGTGTCCATTGCCAATGCTATCCAAATTGGCATAGAGTTGAGAAATTGGAACAGAATGCAAGCAACAAAGAACAAGATGGCGGCCATGTAAAGCTTTCAATTAAACTTTTAAGGTGTATTGATACGTAATCAATTATTCACGTGAAAAGTAGGTGGCTACAATAGATAAGTATTTGAAGCAGACATTGTGCACATTAGATTATAGGATCATGTGGTTATATGCCTTATTATTATCGATGAATTTATTTACCCCCTCATAATGGATAAGTGTGTTAACACTTTTGTCACCACCGGGCCGCACTAATCCAATTTGATTTAAATCGTCTGGATGATGTCTTAGTAATAATTTTGGTTTTCTTGCTTCGTGTTTATGGCTTGTAACTGTTTGTGGATTGGAAACAGTCCAAAATCCAGCTTTTACTATACTGTGTGTTAGTCCATTTAAACATGATCTGTATAAGCCAGCCTTCCTGCACTGTTTCTAATGGGTTGCTTAGCAGCCCTGTCATAGAGAATCATTCATTTGAAAACATTAGCATATAGCTATAGTCAAAACATTAAACTTCTAACAAAACCACAAAGGGCTACTAGAGCAAATAATGCGCCACTACTAAAGCAGACCAGAAGCCAAATAAAAGCTCATGAGAGAAGCATGCTGGAAATGGCTGCCAAGGTGTGGAATGCCCAAACAGTAAAGGAATGACAAATTCCTGACCTAAAAACTTACAAAAAATATCTGTGCAAAATAAGGCTAGGAAACCCCCACTAAGCTGCACTGCAAAGGGGCATGTGATATGTCACGGCCCACCAGCGGGACGCCCAATGGAAGGTAACCATGCCAAAAGTAGCCAGATAACACACCACACAGCTACGTACAAGCCTATGATATGTAAATAGGAGTAGGCTAGTCTAGTAATAAGAGTAGAAAAAATAAAATACATATATGCCAAGAAAATTAAAAAAAACTAACATAGGCTATTAACCATACCAACCAATTATCTATCTGCTACTGAAATGCAGGCAATCAACTACCTTATCAGCAGCCACTGTGTGGTAAGATAACACCAACACTACAACTGGCCAGCATTGAAAACAAGCCTGGGTACCCGGGCTTATATGGTTTGGACAGTATAAATACAGCCTCAATAAAAAAAAAAAGTTAAAAGGAGACGGTGCTGCAGGAGTAAGCAATGCAAACTCTTCTGACTTGCCTATGAGGATAGTCCACAGTGGTGTAAAATATATTGCGGATTTCCCCCAATCAATCTTCCTTACTAGATGCTGTAAACAAAGATCCAAAAGCTTTTATCCATAGGAGCGGGAGATTTAGCACACCATCTTATCAGGACAGGAACAGATCTGTGTAACAATACATCTACGATTCATCAGGTTTCGGCAAAACCCATCTTGGTTGACAAAGGAAGAGGTGCGAAGACAACACCGTGGATTGAACAGGCCTGGAATTTGTCAAATCCCAGAGGGCAGTGGGGAACAGGGGGACATAGAGAAGACCTTTTGTGAAGTCATCTGTGGTACCTCAACAACCCTTGTGCTTAAGGGATTGATGATGATAAGGCATCTACATTGTGGCTTCATAGTGCTGCCTCATTTGCATACCAGTATTTTCATGTTAAAGCTCCCTAATGTGATGTAGATGGCTGTAGTGTCATGACTAACTAACTCAGATAAGTAGAATGAAATCTAGATGATTATTTTGATTTTGAAAAAATGAGGCTTCATCAGACAATGCAGCTTTGCGTATTATGGTTTGTTTGTTTTGCGGAGGAGGGGATAATGATGAGGAATTGTTTGTATCAAATCAAAGTTTAATATGATTCACCCAGTCGCCGTCTGAAATATTCGATGTCAAATAATAATTGCTGTGGGCACGGGGACCAGGCCAACGGAGCGTCCGACATCAGCTCGGGCCTGGCTCTCAGTTAACTAGTCCCTTCATGTACGGTCACCGTCCGCTAGGTGCCTGTATATGGCTAATGGTGTCCCCGTTTTCCCGCCCTCACCTGCGTCAGCCTGTGCTCCCATTACATGTCGTCTGCTATCTCCAAGGCGTGAGCAGACGACATTTCTCTTGCTTACTCTCCTTGGTTTTTTTTTGCCAGCGTCCTTGGGTTATTTTCGTCATATATACATATATATATAGGAACAGGATTTCTTTTCAGCGGATATATAAATACTAGGTTGCTTTGATGATGTTTCGTGTGCAGCAGACAACATTTGTTTGTTTCCTTCCAAGTAGGGGAGCGGACGACAGGAAATGAATTGATGGTGAAAGGGTTAAGTGCCGCATCGCCTCCCTGACTCTCAGATGCTATTCTCGAAGGCACACACTGAGCTCTTGAGTGCTGCTCGTTGGGGGGTGAGGGGGGCTGGAGGGGGGGGGGGGGGGGGGCAGGGTAAGCGGGGCCGTGCTACTAAATCATAGCCAGCCAAAATGTATCCCTTCAAAGGCAGAAGCGTGTGGATGTAGCAGATAGCACAGGGATGAACATTACTCAAGGAATGAACTCCAAAGTGTAAAGGTACTAAATCATGCTCCTCTCCCACCTCTCTCCCTCCCTCCTTCTCTCTCCCCCCCCCTCCCTCTTTCTCCCCTCCCTCTGTCCCTCCCTCCCTCTCTCTCCGCATTCCCTCTCTCTCCCACTCCATCTCTCCCCTCTATCTCCCCTTCCCCCGCTCTCTCTCTATACGTTTGTTTGTGTGTTGTTGTTTTACGTCCTAGCAACATTTAAGGTAATATCAGGATGGGTACTGACTTGTGACAGTGCGCACTCTTGGCGACTTTTATAGTGCTGCCCCACTAAGGACACCAGGCCGCCAGAACCAGGAACTGATATCCCACTCAGTCACATTATCCTGACACTGAGCCAACCAGTCATTGCCCTATCCTAATAATGCCGAGCGCCAGGATAGGAAGTGACAAGTATCAATTGTTAAGTCATTGGTTTGACTCAACCAGGATTCGAACCCACAAACTCATGGGTTCGGATCTCCCGATCTCCCAAAATAGGAGACGGATGCTCTACTCATTCAGCCACCCCGTCTGGTCTCTCTCTCTATATGTACATATATATATATGCATGCACATGTATACATAAACAAATAACATGTTTATGTGATGTATAACGAATTATGCGAGTAAAAAGATACGTCAGGGTTATTTATTATTATTATTTGTTATACTGTGTAAGACCAACACAGTACCGGTGGCTCCACCTTCCCTCCTCGCCTCCACCGGATGTAGACCGGTGTCAGTCGCGCCGTAGGATTTTGTCCACGAAGGATATATTTAAAGTTGCATAGTCCAATGGTTTTGGATGTCTGTCAGATTTTCGGCAGATAAATATGTGTAGTATAAAGCATTTATACAAATATTATTATTATGTAACCTATTATTATATATTTTGCATATTGGATTCGAACCCGCAACCCCCAGGCTTGCACGCTGGGTGGTGCTGGCGGTGAGGTTATATGAGCTGGGCGCCGATTGGTCGCTCAGCGGCAGTAACGGGAGTCGCTCCTCCCCCACCCCCAACGGTCATATGCATACATCGGACCAGTTGGTCGGAAGCTTTAGGTTTAAAAATGTAATTTAGATAATAAAAGGTGGGTTTATTAGGGGCCAGCCAGAGTCTTACTCAATCCTACTCCTGTGTCTTGTGTCTTTGTAATAACTAATCATATTAGTTTTCTAATTATAATATACTGATCTTTTCGTTTGAAGTTATTTTTAATTTTAATTTGGAAGATATTTGAAGTGAAAAGAAGGTAAATGTAACATTGGTGTGCTGGAAATAGATTTTGCTTCCCTATTTTCGAATGTAGCAGAGTAGTGTAGGAGCATCAAACTGCAATACATGTTTAATGGGTGTACCAGTGTGTAAGTTGAATATGTAGGTTCAACACTATGTTAATATTTGGTTTATAATAGTTTTGCTTTCATCGGATTATATACCCCAATGTCTAAATATAGATCTAAGATCAAATCTTTATAAATGATTTGGTTATCAACATGTTATATTTTCATTGGATCACCCACACACTCCCACATACACACATACACCCACATACACCCGCACCCACACACACCCCTACATACGCCTATGCACCCACAAGCACACATCCACATGCAGACACCTACAAACCCACACGCCCACATACCCCCCACATACACTTACACACGCCTATGCACCCACACGCGCACACCCACATCCACACACCCACACACCCACACACCCCTACACACCTACACATGCCTAAGCACCCAAACACACACATCCACATCCACACGCCCGTATACACACAAACCCACACGCCCACAAACCCATACACACATACACACCCACACGCACACATTCCCCCCATCCATACATCCACACGCCCGTATACCCACCCACCCACAAACCCACACGCCCATATCCCCCCACCCACACACACACTCACGCATACTCACATACCCACCCACCCCACCAAACCCACACGCCCATATCCCCCCACGCACACACACACTCACGCACACACACATACCCACCCACCCACTCACAAACCCACACGCCCATATCCCCCCACCCACACACACACTCACGCATACTCACATACCCACCCACCCACAAACCCACACGCACATATCCCCCCACCCACACACACACTCACGCACACACACATACCCACCTACCCACAAACCCACACGCCAATATCACCCACCCACACACACACTCACGCATACTCACATCCCCACTCACCCACAAACCCACACGCCCATATCCCCCCACCCACACACACACTCACGCATACTCACATACCCACCCACCTACATACACCCAAACACCACACACACACACCACACACCACACACCACACACCACACACACCCGCCTCTCGGTGGATCCCATTAATCTGGAGGCTATTTTGATGAAATCCTTTACTGAATTACCATAATGGAGGCAGCTCCCCTCTGAAGCTCCGCTCTGAGCCTGTTTCCCGCTCGTGTTTCACAGGTGGATAACTCTACACTAGGTGGCGCCGATCGTCTTATTAGACGAGAGGGATTTATTGATTAGCTACTGGGGCGTTGCTAGACCTTTAACGATGTGTACTCCTAATTTTGGAAGGGGGTTTAGGGGCCCGCTTAGGCTTAAGCTGGCAGATTTTACACATTTTAGACTTGAGATTTCGACACCCCAGACTAAAACATGCCTTCTCTCTCTCTCTTTATTATTTTTTAATTTTATTTATTTTTGACAAAACGATGTGGACGTTTTGGCGTATGCGCGTACGCCTAGCTACGCCCCTAAGCTATGAGACTGGATGAAATTAACTACCGTCAGTTTTAGACCACTTACACTACTTTAGCCCCACTACCCTTTTCCTACTGAGTAGATTCCCCCCTACCCCTCCCTTACGCTCCACCGCCACCACCACCGCCACCACCACCACCCCGCACCACTCGCCCCCACCACCCGTCCCCCTACCGGACGCGGTGGCCGAATCTGTAGAGCGCAGGCCTGCCACGCAGGAGATCGGGAGGGTTCAACTTATGGTCAAGTCAAATCAATGCCTTAGAATATTTATACTTGCCACTTCTTAGCTTGCTGTTCAGCATTAATAAGATAGGGCAACGACTGGTTAGCTCAGTGTAAGGATAATGTAACTGAGTGGGATGCTGAGTCATGGTGCTGGCGGCCTGATTTCCCAGTGAGGCGGCACTATAAAGTGACCACGAATGTCCTCTGTCACAAGTTGGTACCCATCCTGATATGACCTTAGATGTTGCCAGGACATAAAACTCCACCAACCTACCCATCCCCCTAGTTACTCACACAGCACAGTCTCTGTGATAGGGCGGCTACACAATCCCCGCCCCCCCCCCCCCAAACCACCCCAGACTTCCCACCCCACCCCCCACACCGGTTTTCCCAGAATTTTCCGGGTTTTTCCAGAATTTCAGGATTTTCCTGAAATTTCGCGAATCTTCGGATTTCCCCCCACCCCCCACCCTTTTTCAGAATATCCCCGCATTTGTTACAGAATTTCCGGCATTTCTTCTTTTACTTTTAGAATTAAGACTTTATGAAATAAAGTAGTAAATTAACAGACTTTAAATGTCAAATTGAAAGCATCCAATGGCCGCCATCTTAGGTTTTTTTTGCATTCTCTACTAGTTCTGCAACTCTATGCCAATACAGATAAGCATTGCACACTGGAACCAGAACATCAACAACTTATTCGAACAATTGTTCAGTTAAACACTGCACACTGGAACCAGGATATCCACATGTTCGATTAATTTGTCCAGGCAGTCTTTGCTCGGATTTAAACAAGATTTTTCAAAAGTATGTTTTCATCAGATTCTGCACTGTTAAATCAAGAACTAGTAGAGATGGTGAGAAAGTCATTAGATACTGATGCGCTTATTGCCGTAAAGAAGGGAATAGTGGGTCAATGTAATATAACATGTTACTGGAGAAACCTACGGTGTCAGAGTTTTGGCATGCTTGCCGAGATTAATTTCACATGTTTGCACTTCAAATATCTCAATAGTTAGCCATTTCAAATAAAGTCACTGAAATAAGGTAGTCTTTAATATATTTATCTCAGAAAAAATGACACAACCTCAAAACCATCGGACTATGCAATATTGATGTATATAACTTTTCATTTGTTAATTATGCAGGGGTGGGATTATTTCAATCTTGGACATTTGGCCTTTCTCATTGCACAAGTCCTTGCCCTATCTCAGTACTGGCGAGCGCCAAGTATGGCAACAAAAAGTATACATTTTTGTGTCATTGATTTGACTCACCCACAATTTGAATCCCATGACCTGAAAAAAACAGAAAGCGGGCGCTCAACTCATTCGGCCATCCCATCGGGATGACTTAATCAAATTTCCTATGCACTGAACTCATTCGGTCATCCTACTGGGTTGACTTAATAAAGGATTACTAACTGGGATTTAAACTCTTACAACCTAAGCTTAACCTCCTAATTGGAATTGATAGACATCAATTTAATCTTACCTATTAAATAGGAAAACATTGGCTAGTTTCTTTGTCCCTTTCCAATTTAATATGCCGGGTGTCTTCAGAGATTGCACCAGACTGCAACCTGATGTTCACAATCAGCAAGGTTCATACCACGCCCTCCTCCCCCGTGACCCCCTCCCACTCCCCAACCCTCTCCCACCTTCCCACCCACCCCCCCGGGGGGTTGTGGGGGCAACACTACCCCGGATGTTTGACTTGTCATGTGATTGATGTGACGTCAGAGGCTGCCCATCGCGCTGGGGAAGGGAAGTGGGACAGGTTGGGGTGGGGGTAGTGTGTGGGGGTGGCGATGGACGTAGGGGTGGAGGGAAGGGGTGAGGGGAAGGGGTGGGGGGTTGGGGGATGAGGGGAAGGGGTGATGGGTGGGTGTTGGGACGTGGGGCTGCGGGTGGGGGTGGGGTAGTATATGCGGTAGGGGTATTGGATGGAGATGGGGATATTGGTGGGGGGGTATGTGTGGGTGGGGGCTGTGGGGGGATGGTGCTGGGGTTGGGGGTTGGGGGTAGCTTTCACGACATAATCGTCATATCTGGAGTCACAGGGTGTCTGATTGGGGCTGGTCTCCCTGGCCTCTCGGCTGATATTAGGAAAAGCCGGCAAATGCTCAGGGGGCAACATGGGTTTGAGGCATAAAGAAAGCAATCAAGTTGTGCGTGGCGCGACACCAACAAGCAAGAAGGTCTTCCTCCCCCCCCCCCCCCCCCGCCCCGCACACACACATACATGCCCCCCGCCGACACTAGTGGAAAGTTAATGGGCTGCTGACCGACAGAGAGAGTGAGAGAGAGAAGAAAGAAAGAGAATGAGAGAAGAAAGGGAGTGAGAGAGAGAAGAAAGAAAGAGAGGGAGAGAAGAAAGGGAGTGAGAGAGAAGAAATAAAGAGATAGAGAGAAGAAAGAGAATGAGAGCGAAGAAAGAAAGAGAGTGAGAGAGCAAAGAAAGAAAGAGATAGAGAGAAGAAAGAGACAGAAGAAAGAGAGAGAGTGTCGGCTTAATTGTTTGGCTTGATTGTTGGAGTTTTACGTCATGGCAACATCTAAGGTCAAATAAGGACGAATACCGATGAATACCGACGAATACCGCTGACAGTGCACACTTATGGTGCCTTTATAGTGCTGCCCCACAGGCTGTCGCCATCATGATCCGATCGATATCACAATCCGTCACATTATCCTGACATTGAGCTAACCAGTCTTTGCCCTATCCTATTAATGGCGAGCGCCAGGCGAGGAAGCACCACATACATTTTGTAAGTCATTGGTTTGACTCGACTGGGAATTAAAATCCCGATCTCCCGCATGGGAGGCCTGTGATGTACTGATTCAGCCACCGTGCCCGGTGAGTCGGCATAAAGATGCATAGTCCGATGAAATAATCAAATTATCAAAACCTAATAAAATATATAGATTTGATTCTAAACATTTAAATTAGATATTGGTGCACACATTAATGCCCGGCACACACCTCCCGTATACGACCTAAAACTGCCCATTTCGCGATTAAGTTTTAGTTTTAGTCGTTAGCACACCAGAGCATTGCGATTTGTGCCTTAAAACTCAGTTTTAGTGCTTAAAACACGAATCGCAAGACATTCGAAAAATGAATCGGCCAGTTTTACGTCGCGAAACGGGACGGGTTGGGTTGTGAAACGCAGTCAGTTTTAGCGCGTGAATCGTATACGGGAGGTGTGTGCCGGGCATAAGGTTGCATAGTCCGATGAAAGCATCAACTTTGCAAAACCAAAACAATTTGATAATTAGATTCTGCATATCTAATGGCCCTGTCACACTACGACATAACGACGTCAACATAGGGAGAACGTGAAGAACGTTGAACTTCTCGGCATAGTATGCAAATTTGGGCACAAGTTGAACGTGGATGCAGCGTAGTGGACGAGAGCGTAACGTTGGTAAAGCGTAGTGATACCGTCATTCAACGAGAGAGTACAACGTCATTACGCTCACGGAATGTTATGAACGTTATTCCATCGCCAGAAGAACGTTACGTGACGTTAGATAAATCATGAGACGTTGAACGTACGTTGAATGTACGTTCTCCTGATGCATTTCCACCCGGTTTAATGTGGGTCAACGTAGTGGAATGTAGTTGAACGTAGTGAGCAGCGTTTGCCTAACATCCGTTTAACGTCATTGATGTTCGCTGAACGTGAACAGAACGTATTGGTGAATATAAACCCTTACGCTCGAGCTACGTCAACATTTTTGAACAGGTTCAAAACGTTGACGAACGCCGATGTAACTCAACGTAACGTGACATAGCTCGACATCAGTCTAACGTCATTCTGACATCATCATGACGTCACCCAACGTACGTCAACGTAATGACGAAACGTGATCACATCAGGCTTACGTTTGCTCGTTACGTCGTAGTGTGACAGGGGTATAAGTTAGATACTGGTTCACTCATTAAAGCTGCACAGTCCGATAAAAGCATCACATTTGGGAAGCCAAAGCGATTATATAGATTAGATTCTACATATCTAAGTTAGATACTTGTGCCCTCATTAAAGCTGCACTGTTCAATGAAGGCAAATCATTTCCAAAAAGCAAAGCACTTCCTTAGATTTGACCTAAATATCTAATTTAGATACTGGTGCACTTATTAAAGTTGCATAGTCCGATGAAATATCAAATTTTCAAAACCAAACCATTTATCTAGATTTGATTTTACATATCTAACTTAGATACTGATGCACTTATTAAGCATTTGTTTCTGCATAGAAGGCAATACTAAGTCAATTTAACAGAACCTGTTACTGCAGAAGTCTATGGTGTCAGAATTTTGGCGTGCTTGCCAAAACTAATTTTCCATGTTTGCACTCAAAATATCTCAAAAGTCTACCATTTGAAATAAATGTAACTCTGAACTAATGTGGTATACTAGTGATCGATCTAATATATTTATCTCAGAAAAATTACAGAAATTAAAAACCAGCGGACTATGCAACTTTAAGTATCTGTTGCTGCATAGAAGGGAATACTAAGCAATTTATTAGAACCTGTTATTGCTAAAGGCTATGGGGTCGGGGTTTTGACAAATATGTCATAAATAGTTTTCAATGTTTACACTTCAAATGTCTCCCAAGTTAGTCATTTTGAATCAAGCTTATTTCAAAGTGGATGATAAGCATCAACCTAATATATTTATTAATCTGAGAAAATGGTAACTTTAAAGGGTTCTCTGTGGCAGAGTGGTAAGTGCATATAAGGGTTCTCTGTGGCGGAGTGGTTAGAGTGTCTGGCTTTTTGACAGGTCAGACTCCTAATCTGAAGGTTGATGGTTTGATTCCCCATGCTATCACTCTGCCAATTTGGATTTTCACTGCTGTGCATAACTTACACAACAGTGTCATCAAAGGCCAGTTGCTCTCAAACCATGTCTATGTGGTGTGGGAGGTTAAACAATCTCTTTGGTTAGTAAATGTGTAGGATCAGGCTTTCCATCAACCAACTGTCTAATGTTGAAGATAAGTCTATTCAGACTTATCCATGATAGGCAGCATAAATATTCAAGATATTATAAGGGAAAACTAAGTCAATTTAACAGAACCTATTACCGCCTGAAGGCTATGGTGGAATAGTTTTGATGTACTTGCCAACATAGTTGTTGTGTCTGTTTGCACATCAAATATCGCAAAAGTTAATTTCATTTAAAAGTTACTTTAAAGTTGCATAATCCGATGAAAATATCAAATTTTCAAAACAAAAAACACTTATATAGACATAATTCTACGTATTCAACATTGATACTGATGCACGTATTAAACATGCTTTGCTTCATAAAAGGTCCGTAATAAGTCAATTTAATAGAACCTTTTACTACTGAACTCTATGGTGCCAGAGTTTTGGTGTGCTTGCCAAATTTAATTTAGCAGGTTTTGATGTCAAATATCTCCAAAGTTAGCCATTTAAAATATAAATTACTTCAACCTAAACTAAAGTAGACAATAATGATTAGCATAATGTATTTATCTCAGAAAATGTCAGAAATTCAAAAGCATCGAACTATGCAATTTTAAGCTAAAGTAAAGTAGATTACAACAACACCCTACTATATGTATCTCGAAGAGTGACAGGATCTCAACATCATTGGGACTATGCAACTTGAAAGCTGAAACCATCAGATTGCCGAAACCGAAACCCTGACCTAGATTTGATCCAATTTAGATACTGGCTCACCTTCCTAAACATGGATTACCCCATTGATGTTGGAACTATGTCAGTTTAATAGAACATGTTACTGCCAAAGTTTGTGGGGTCCTAATGGTTATCAAGCTAGCTCTAGAATGGCAGGAAGTGTGTTCAAATCCTGCTCTATGTATGTACGTTGACTGCATGTATGTAATTCCCAGCATTAAATGATTTATGGACATAAACCATTTAAAAGACTTACAATTCCAGGGGGGATGCGGGTATTATTGTGCACTGATGTCTCAAGCAAGGATCCACATGGACAGTTAAATATCGATGGTGTGATTGCATCAGGGAACATATTAGTATAATAGTTATAGGGCTGTCACACTACGATGTAAGAGCCAATGTAAGCCTGGCGTAGGTCACTTTTCGTCATTACGTTAAGGTATGTTGGGTTACGTTATGATGATGTTAGAATGATGTTAGACTGACGTCGAGCTACGTCACCTTGAGCATGTTGGCGGAGGCTAACATGTGTAATTTGCTCACGAGGCAAGCCTGCCCTCTGTTTTCTTCGCTTTGTACTACGCCTTTCATTCTCAGTCTGCTCTGCTGCCTGCTGCTGTGCACTTCGCTTCCCCACCCTCCCACCCACTCTCTGGGGGGTGAGCGCTGAACACTCCTGCCTGCTCACCGTGTCTGCTAACGCTCTGATGCCTGATACCGATAACGCTGCCTGATGTCCGATCACGTTATGTAAGGGTCTAAGTCACCCGCCTGACAGCCTGCTCGCCAGGTCCCGCGATGTTTATTAAACTATAAAAGGTTTCTCTGACTCTGTCCTCTTTTTCACATTTGCCTGCCTACCTATATTTGTCTGGACTCTGCCGAGTGAAGCGAATTACGTCGGCATGCGTCAAGGTTTTCAACATGTCCAAAACTTTTGACGTAGCTCGACATGTTGCTCTGACATTCGGGTGATGTCACACTCACATTATGCCGACGTTAGAGGTGTGGGAGGGATCCGTCGGCTACGTTAGATCAACGGTGGGTTGTTTGGTTGGTTGTTTGGTTTTCGTTGTTGTTTGTTTGGTTGTTTGGTTGTTGTTTGATTGGTTGGTTGGTTGTTGGTTGTTTGGTTGGTTGTTGGTTGGTTGTTGGTTGGTTGTTGGTTGGTTATTGGTTGGTTGTTGGTTGGTTGTTGGTTGGTTGTGGATTGGTTGTTGGTTGGTTGTTGGTTGGTTGTTGGTTGGTTGTTGTTGGTTGGTTGTTGTTTGGTTGGTTGGTTGTTGTTTGATTGGTTAGTTGATTGGTTGTTGTTTGGTTGGTTGTTTGGTTGGTTGTTGTTTGGTTGTTTGGTTGTTTGGTTGTTTGGGTGTTTGGTTGTTTGGGTGTTTGGTTGTTGGTTGTTGGTTGTTGGTTGTTGGTTGTTTGGTTGGTTGGTTGGTTGTTGGTTGATTGTTGGTTGGCACGACAATATAAGGACGTTACGCTCATGTCAACTATGCTGCATCGACGTCCAACTTGTGCCGCAATTTGCATACTACGCCGAGAACTTCGACGTAATATAATTATTTTCACGTTGTGCCTACACTGACGTCGTTACGTCGTAGTGTGACAGGGCCTTCAGTTAGCATGCTAGCCCCCTAATTTCAAGAAGTTTGTGTTAAAAATCTGTTCTAGGTGCAATATTTCCCATTTTCCCCACCCCATGACAGCATCATATCGAAGAAATATAGTAGGAACTCTTATGCCCCTTTAATAGAGTGACATAGGAACACCTTGTATTCCCACAGTGTATCAGCTAGTCTCCTGTCTGGGATGCGCTGGGGGGGGGGACCCCGGCCAGGGAGCAATACTGCTAGTATCGAGACATTTGGTAAAATACTGGAAACGAGGTTAGCAATATACAAAGTTCTATTCCATCCTTCAAGTCATTATTCAGGTCATTACTTCAATACTTCCCAATCTTGTACTGGAGATTTTCACTGCGTGTAGACTCAAAGTGTCGCCATGGAAACGCAACCTATTAAACCCAATGCCCTCTCTAAACGACCACCTGCACAGATCGACCATTCCCCTATATCGATCATTTCATTTGGGTTCCAAACGATCACCCATACAATATCATTGTAATGATTTTGTTAAACTCCCTAAACCGACTACTTCCGTAAATGGACCATTTAAGGTCAGCCCCACGGTCGGTCGATTTAGAGAGGTTTTAATGTATATATATATGTATATATGTGTATATATATGTGTATTTATATGTATATATATGTATATGTATGTATATATGTATTACCAATTGCGTATGCAATTATAGAAAGCTGTGAAGAGAAACAGTCTCTGTACCGTCGTGTAGGGAAGTAGTTATACTCAAAATATGCTACATATAGATGAGATAGTGTCCCTCTCCATGGCATATCATTGTAGCTTATGTCTGTATGTTGACCATACAGAAGTTATGGCAATATAAACAATAACAATACACCCTCTTATTATCTCAAGCACTACCTATATGTGTGTATGCACTATCTCTAAAACGTGTATATATATATGTGATTATAATGTATTATACGAGTGTAGCAGTCTGCACAGACCTCTCAGGCAAGTAACCACATATACAGGTAGGCATGGGTAGTGTGGTGATATCAGGGAGCCTAGGTGGTGTAATGGTTAGCACACTGGCCTGGAATGCATAGAGATGTGGGTTCGAGTCCCGCTCTAGGCACAATATTTCCTATTTTCATCACCCCCACAAGACTGGTTGCCGTGACCAGGATCTTATACAAGCTATGCGCTGTATGGTTGGTGAACCTACCCTGTGTATGTATGGGTTAGTGGATTGCCTGTATGTATGTAATTGTAAGCATTAAAAGAGTTACAATTCCAGGGGGACAAGTGTAGTAGTCTGCACTGACCTCTCAGGCAAGGAGCCGCATAGACAGGTAGGCATGGGTGGTGTGGTGATATCAGGGGGCATAAGACAGCAAATTTGACAATATAATAATTCCCATCGCCTCCAATGGAAGAGAAACCTGGTGTAATGGTTAGCATACTGGCCCGGAATGCATAGAGATGTGGGTTCGAGTCCCGCTCTAGGCGCAATATTTCGCATTTTCATCACCCCCACGACACGAGTATAAATGCAAGGGGAACATATATTTTATATAGCTATTCCTTCGTCGCGCATCGGTGGAGAACACCCCCCCCCCCCCAGCAGCTGTCGGTGTAATTGGTGCGTAGGTGCCACCCTCGCACCAGACACTCTGGAGGAATTTTATAAAGGTAATACTATATGTGATTATATAATACCTATATATATGTCGTATATATATGTACATACTTAAATAAAGGTAAGAGCTTTGAAAGAGTTCAGGCACAAAAACCGACAAATCCGTTTGAGTTGTTGTCTGTAAAATCAAATGTGTTGTGGCGTACAGGTGAAGTCTGTCAATTTCACATTCGGTAATGCATTAAATATGGGATGTGTTGGGTTTTGCGGGAAAAAAACAGATTTGATTATCGGAATGATGGCAGTGGCAGCTTCAGGTCAAAGCTGGTCGTCATGTTTTCATTTAGGCTTGAATGGTGTGTGTCAGTTTGTGTGCCTATATAATGGATAGTGATAAACCCTATACCGCATGTATTAAGCTCTGTCGTGCTCCTCCCCCCGCACCCCCCCCCCCCGGAACCTCCCCCCCCCTCTCTCCCTCTCTGCGCTGAAGGCTGCAAATCTGCAGCACTGTATGTGCACCGCTGAAAGCGGTCCCATATGGTTAGGAGCTGGCTTCCGATGGGTAGTGGTCAGATGGGGGGGGGGGGAGGAAGGAAAAAGGCACCCTAAGAGCCCAACCACAGTCCTCTGGGGTGGGGGTTGGTACCAGCATGCACCTCGCCCCTTCAGGGGGCGGGATGCGCCACTCGCTCGGAAGCTTTATATGTATGTACTCACAAAACAGCGGTAGACGTCATTCTTCTCGGCGATTCCGGGCGACGCGAAACTGCCGTACATGAACATGTCGGAGCCGTCCTTCCACGAGGCCAGACATTCGAAGTCCAGCTCTGTCAGGGAGAAAGAGATGAACAAAAGAGTGAGTGAATATATAGACAGGTAGTTGAATGCGTACAGTGTTGAATGCGTACAGTGTACAGTGTACAGACGACAGGTGAAAAAGCAGCATGCCTTCATGATGCGACATCTGCGTTCAATCATGAGGCTAACCTGGAAGGATTAAGTGACAAATAAGGAAACACTCGAACAGATGGGGCTGCCCTCTATGGAAGATCTTCTGATCTACGGTGGACTGGACACCTCATGAGGATGTCATCAGACAGGCTACCAAAGCGGATCCTCTATTCTCAACTGTCTTCTGGTTACATAAAGAGAGGGAGCCTTCATCTCTGGTTCAAGGGGACCATCAAGAGAAACTTGAAGCTGAGAGACATTAAGACTGACTCATGGATGCAACTCTCACAGCAGAGAGCTAAATAGAGAGCGTCAGTCAAGTAATGAAAGCAGTCTTTATCGCATCGCGACCGACAGCATGATGATGACGAGTTAAATGCTGTAGGGTCATAGCTAGAGAGCGGGTAGTGAGGGGTGGAGGTAACCGCCTCCCATAACAAAAACAACAAACCATTACATGTGGCTGCTGACCGACAGAGATAGGGACAGACAGAGAGGGACAGGGAGATAGGGACAGGGAGAGAGGGACAGGGAGAGAGGGACATGGAGAGAGGATCAGAGAGAGAGGGACATATAGAGAGGGACAGAGAGAGAGGGACAGAGAGAGAGGGACAGGGAGAGAGGGACAGGGAGAGAGGGACCGGGAGCGAGGGACAGAGAGATAGGGACAGGGAGAAAGGGACAGAGAGAGGGATAGGGAGAGAGGGACTGAGAGAGAGGGAGAGAGAGGGGAAGATATATAGGGGCAGGGAGAGAGGGACATAGAGAGAGAGTGACAGGGAGAGAGGGACAGGGAGAGAGGGACAGGGAGAGGGGGACAGAGAGAGGGACAGGGAGAGAGGGACAGGGATAGAGGGACAGAGCGAGAGGGACAGTGAGATGGGGACATAGAGAGAGGGACAGAGAGAGGGACAGAGAGAGAGGGGCAGAGAGAGGGACATGGACATAGGGATAGATAGAAAGGGACAGGGAGAGAGGGACATAAAGAGAGGGACATGGATATAGGGACATAGAGAGGGATATATAGAGAGGGACAGATAGAGAGGGACATAGAGATAGGGACATGGAGAGAGGGACAGGGAGAGAGCAACAGGGAGAGAGGGACATGGAGAGAGGGACAGCAAGAGAGGGACAGAGAGAGAGAGGGACAGGGAGAGAGGGACATAAAGAGGGAAAGAGAGAGAGGGGCATAGAGAGGGACAGGGAGAGTGGGACAGAGAGAAAGGGACAGGGAGAGAGGGACAGAGAGAGAGGGACAGAGAGAGAGGGAGAGTGAGAGAGGGACAGGGAGAGAGCAACAGGGAGAGAGGGACATGCAGAGAGGGACAGCAAGAGAGGGACAGAGAGAAGAAAGAGAGAGAAAGTCGCCTTAAAGTTCTCTCTCTCCGTAAAATGGAAGAGCCTCTAGATTAAACATTGTCCTGGGAGGGGGGATACTCCCAGGCTTCCATAGTACATCACGCCTTCGGCACTTGTTGGTTCCAAGAATGTATCGGCAAACCAAGCAAACATTCCTGGCTATTTTTTGGCTTTAGTGTCGGCATTCCTGGTGCGCGTTCACTGGTCTATCAGTAAGACTGCGACTCAGTGTGTAGACAATCCAGGTCGCAGCTTCAGCTCATAGGTCTGAAGGTCGGGCGGAGGGGGAGGGGGAATGATGATAATGCACTTAAACAGATTGGCAATTTAGTTAATGTGACATATTTACTGTGACACTTTCACTGCGATTGACCTTAGGAGCTGCGGGGTCAAATTGGGAACAGGTTTGATTTTTACCGGTGCCCCCAGGTTCACAGCCAAGGCCTGTTTTAGTGAAATGATTTACAAGACTAGAGCAGAATAATACCCTCGCGTGGAGCCCCTTTGAGTGCAAAACCCAATCGGAAGCATTTGGTCCAACTGGCTTAAAGCCTGTCCTGTATGTATGTTCTATATATATCTTTATAATATGTGATGTATAAGCATTATGCGAATATAAAGGCGCGGAAGGGAATTATTATTCTTCTTCTTCTACTTCTCATTGTCTTGTTCATTTTGTACTGTAGCCAGACTTTATATATATAGATATATATAAAATACTCTCGGGCATAGCTATATATGATGTATAGCGTATCTATATGTGATGTGTATCGTAGTATGTGAGTATAAATATACAGAAGTGAATTATTATTATATTGTTATACTCCATAAGGGCCAACACTCCACCGGTGGCGCCACCTTTGGACCACCTCGCCTCCAATGGATGTCGCACTGGAGGATCAATATATATATACAGATATCGAGATACGGAAGGTAATTATTATTATTGTCTAATACTCTGTAAGACCCACACTTATTATTATATTGTCATACTCCATGAGATTGTCATACTCCAGCAGTCCATCAGACCCAACACACTCTCTCTCTCCATATATATATAGTGAGTATAGATATATAGAGAGAGAAAGAGAAAGAGAGAGTTGTATCTTATGGATTTAGACAATATAATAATTGCCTTCCGGATCTTTATACCCGCATAATCCGCTATACATCACATACAGCTAGACATGAGCTTATTTAAATTGGGTTCCTTTATAGTCAGATCCCTCCGATAAGTTATAATCGAAGGCATGTGGGAGTTCATTGACACCACCATTCACTCTACACTAATCATAAGACAACAAATCTGCAAGCTAAACCAACACCTGGCCCTGATAATGTATGTTTTGATGAATAATCTCTCTGACCAAATAATAATAAAATAAATACAGTAGAATTATTCGAGCAATGACCCACAAGTAGCCAAGAACTGACGCGGACACAAAGAGGAATGGCTGCGAGTCGGACGCGGGTCGGGCAGAGATAAGAGATTAATCACAGTACCATAAGGATGTTCCTGATTAAGGGTCCCGCATCGCGTTGGTCCTTATCGCCAAATGATAAACAGCCTAATCAGATAGCGACAATGCACCAAGGGGAGAGGGGGAGGGGGAGGGTGGAGGGCGGAGATCGTAGTGATTGTAATTTGGAAGAGTTTTCCTGCTGAGACATTGACAATAGAGAATGGCAATGTGCGGATAAAATGGCGTCTAGGATACTGGTAATTTAAAGCTGCATTAGTCCGAGAAAAGCATCGATTTCTTTAAGCAAAATATTAATCTTGATTTAAAGCTGCATATCTAACTTAGATAAGAAAGAAAGAAGGATAACAATAGCCCGAACAACATTCTCCAAAATGTATAGAGTGTTAACATCAAGTAAGATATTAATACAAACAAGGAAGCGTATTCTTCAGTGTTATGTGTGGTCTACTCTAATGTATGGGGCTGAGACATGGACAATCTCTAAGAAAATGTACAAACGTTTAGCAGCATTTGAGATGTGGACTTATCGAAGGATGATGAAAATATCATGGACAAAGAAGATCACCAACAAAGAAGTTCTCAGAAAAATTAAAAATAAGAAAAGCTTGTTTGCCACTATACAGACAAAGAAACTTATTTATTTTGGCCACATCATTCGTCAGAGTTCAATATACCGTACATTGTTGGAAGGGAAGGTGAATGGCAGCAGAGGGAGAGGGAGACCAAGAACATCATGGTTTACAAATATTTCACAGTGGACAGGCTTGAATTATTCACAGTCTATCAGAACAGCACACCATCGGGACAAGTGGAGAACCATTGCATCCAACCCTCGACTAGAGGACGGAATTATTGATTGATTGATTGATCTAACTTAGATGCTGGTTCAGTTATTAAACATGCGCTGCTACACTAAGTCAATTTAATAGAACATCTTATTTCTGAAACCTAGGGGGTCGACGTTTTACCAAGCATGCCAACATTAAAGTTGCATGGTCCGATGTTTTTGACCTTCTGTCATTTTCAGACATACATGTGCTAGCTTGATCATTTTGTTGTTGGTGGTAAATATGTTTATTCTGCCGAATAAGTCTTTTGTCAGTGCAGAAGCACTGGTCTTTCAGCCATTTTTTCAATTCAGGGTTATTTACACAAGAGGTATATAGAATAAGGTATACAATAACTGTTGAATACACAATTTTCAGGATGTAACACAATGAAATTCTGTAACCCAAAAGTTCCATAGCAATATGGTAAAAGTAGTGTCATATAACTAGATCAATATTAGTCAGATCAATGTGAGTATTTACATCGTATTTATAATGTAAGCAGAAGTTATCTTCTGTATTCAGTTGGTAAAGTTGTAGTATGTTTTAATGTTCAATTGCAGTTAGGCAAGCGGTATATAGATATCGTTATAATCTTTAGTTTGAAGTAATTTCTATTTTAAATGTCTATCTTTTGAGATATTTTAAGTCCAAACATGTAAAATGTGAGACTATGGGCATCTACGGTAAAGGGCTCGATTGAATCGCCTTAGTATTCCCTGCTATGTGGCAACAAATGTTTGATAAGTGCATCAGTATCTACATTAGATACATACAATCAAATCTAGATAAATATTTTGGTTTTGAAAATTGGATGTTTTCATCGGTATATGTTGCATTTTTGCACTTTATTTACCACCAAGTTAGTCATATTATGTCAAAGTTACTTAATTTAAAGGAAGTAGATAATATGTAAGGTATGCAGGTATTGCAGGTATAGCAATACCTCAGGGAGTTTGACGCCCCTGCCTTGCAGAGTTGTAAACCACTGCCTTGTGGTACAGGTTCTTGACAGAACCAAAGGCTAAGGGAGCAAACCCTAAACAGAAAACCATGTCACTGTGGCAGCATTAAGGGCGGTTGATGTATGGAACTCCCAACATCTCCCGGCCAGCCACTGCAGGGACAAATAGTTTTGCGCCTGTCTTGACATGTTCTTGCCGGTGTGAAACCTCTATTTGCTCCCCGAGAGAGTGCCGCTGGTAACTTGCAAAAGCCAGCAGCACTTCAACACTTTTTGCAGGCAGCTTTCATGAAATGAGTGACAAACACCATGTTCAAGCAGAAGGATGAACGCAAGACCACTTGGATGCATCGTCATTCCAGGCACTGACATATGATCGATTTCATCATCACAAGGTGCCGGGATAAGATGGACATCCACAGTACTTGAGCCATGCGTGGAGCTAACTGCTGGACCGATCACCAGATGCTAACGTCAAAAGTGGCATTCAGAATACGACAAAAACACAAGAGGCAAGGGACAAATAAACCGACAAAGCTCAACACAGCAAAATTAAGTACCATCAGTCACAGGGAGAGCTTCGAGCGGGAGATGGACAGCGCTCTCGCACAATGGAAGGAGAAGGAAAGCCCAACACCAGATGAGGAATGGGCAGCGTTGCAGCAGGTTGTATACAACACAGCTAAAACATATCTCGGCAAGCCAGACAGAAAACATCAGGACTGGTTCGACCCCAACAATCAGGAACTACAGAATCTTATGAGCAGAAGAGACCAAGCCCACCAGAGAGTGTTGCAGAACAGGAACACTAGATCCACCACTGCAGCATACAAAGATGCCTGCAGATTGCTACAAAAATGCACCCATGCATTGAAGTCAGACTGGTGGGAAATGAAGGCAGAGGAGCTGCAGAGAGCTGCAGACAGAAACAACATGAAGGGTTTCTACAGTGGACTGAAGGAAGTGTGGGGACCCGTGAAGAATGGACCTGTTCACCTGAAATGAACAGATGGAACGAAGACCTTTTCTGACAGCAAGAGAGTTGTGGCAAGATGGAGTGAACACTTCCAGAAGCTACTCAACATCCCTGGTGACATAGATCACGAAGCTCTGGACAACATCCAGCAGCGCATTACCAAAACATGCCTCAATGAGATTCCAACCATGGATGAGATGGCTAGAGCAATCGCCAGCCTGAAAGATGGCAAAGCACCTGGGGGTGATGGAATTCCTGCCAAGGTATGGAAGCATGGAGGAGACAATCTGCTCAACAGACTGCACCAACTAATCACCAATGCCTGGGAGGAGGGTTCTGTACCCCAAGCATGGAAGGACGCCAGCATTGTAACCATCTACAAGAAAGGTGATCGAACAGACTGTGGGAACTATAGAGGAATCTCTCTTCTTTCCATAGCAACAGACTCAACAGACTATCTATTCACATAACACCTGGTGTAGTTCTGGAGTCACAGAGTGGCTTCAGAGGTAACCGGAGCATCGTGGATATGATATTTTATCTCCGACAGCTACAAGAAAAGTGCATTGAGCAGGACCGACCACTGTACATGGTATTTGTCGATTTCACTAAGGCATTTGATACAGTCGGGAGGACCGGGCTATGGCAGCTACTGAGGAAGTAGGGATGCCCAGAGAAGTTCACAACTATGATCGAGGCTCTACATACAGGAATGATGGCGAACGTTAGTGCTGGAGGGGAAGTCTCAGAATCGTTTGGGGTTACCAATGGGGTCAAGCAAGGTTGTGTACTGGCCCCCACGCTCTTCTCCATCTTCCTATCAGCAATGCTAGACAAGGCTTTCCGAGGCATGGGGGATGGCATCTATATACAGTCAGGGCAGAGCGCTGACCTATTCAATGTCGCACACTTCAGAGCAAAGACCAAGACTACTCAGATACTGGTGAGAGAGCTACTATTCGCAGATGACAGTGCACTGGTTGCCCACTCTGCTGAAGAGACCCAGAAAATAGTGGACGCTTTCTCCGATGCATCAAAGAAGTTTGGCCTGAAAATTAACATCAAGAAGACGGAGGTGCTGTACCAACCCAACTCTACAAGAACCCGAGAGGAGGAGATCATGGTTGACGGAAACAAGCTGAACTCTGTTCCGGAATTCACCTATCTCGGAAGCACTATATCAAGTGATGGACGCATTGATGCTGAGATACAGAGGAGGATGGCCAAGGCTAGCGCATCTTTCGGCCGACTACGCCAGAGACTCTGGAACAACCACCATGTGTCCATTTGGGTCAAAGGTAAGATCTACCGTGCAATCGTGCTATCCACCCTACTATACGGAGCCGAGGCCTGGACAGTGTACAGACAGCAGGTGAAAAAGCTGCATGCCTTCATGATGCGACATCTGCGTTCAATCATGAGGCTAACCTGGAAGGACAAAGTGACGAATAAGGAAATACTCGAACGGATGGGGCTGCCCTCTATGGAAGATCTTCTGATCAAAAAGAATCTCCGGTGGACTGGACACCTCATGAGGATGTCATCAGACAGGCTACCAAAGCAGATCCTCTATTCTCAACTGTCTTCTGGCTACAGAAAGAGAGGGCGCCCTCGTCTCCGGTTCAAGGATACCATCAAGAGAAACCTGAAGCTGAGAGACATTAAGACCGACTCATGGACGCAACTCTCACAGCAGAGAGCTAAATGGAGAGCGGCAGTCAAGTAATGAAAGCAGTCTTTGTCGCATCGCGACCGACAGCATGATGATGATGATGAGATAATAATGTCGGGCATAGGTACATCTGCGACACGACACGATGCAACATCTGCGTTTGATCATGAGGCTAACCTGGAAGGACCAAGTGACAAATAAGGAAATACCCGAACGGACAGGGCTGCCCTCTATGGAAGATCTTCTGATCAAAAAGAATCTCTGGTGGACTGGACACCTCATGAGGATGTCATCAGACAGGCTACCAAAGCAGATCCTGTACTCTCAACTGTCTTCTGCTTACAGAAAGACAGGGGACCCTCATCTCCGGTTCAAGGATACCATCAAGAGAAACCTGAAGCTGAGAGATATTACGACCAACTCATGGACATCACTCTTACAGCAGAGAACTAAATGGATAGCGGCAGTCAAGTAATGAAAGCAGTCTTTGTCGCATCGCAACCGACAGCATGATGATGATGATGATGAGATAATAATGACCAACTAAATATTTGTAAGAACTGATCATCATCGGACTCTACAACGTAACCACATGTTAAGAATCAAAGAGTGGAGTGATGCTAGAAAATGTACATAATTCGAGTTTCTGTTAGACTTAAAAAATCACTATCTTGCTTTGGTCTGAATTAAGTTTTATTTGAAAGTTTGGCAATATAATCCGAATGTCTTTCATATTTCAGCGACCCCTATATTATGTTTAACTTTATAATCTATTTTGACTTAGTTTGAATTAAGTTTGATTTGAAAGGTGTATATTTGGCAATATTTTAAGTTAAAGCACCCAAATTTAAGTGGCAATGCCCATTTAAAGGCCAGACATCGTGTACCTACATGATTTGCATCGGGGAAATTTGTTATGAATTGAGGTAATATCGCTTTTATGAAGCAATAAATGTCCAATCGGGGCAGTTATATCAAAGTTGGACAAGTTGAATCAGATGTAGGCAAGTACTTCGGTTCAGAACATGCTATGCTTTCACTGGAATTATGTAATTTGAATGTGGCATACTCCGATGGTTTTTAATTTACTGCTATATTTTGTGATGAACATGGACTATTTGCTTACTCATTATAAACTCAATTTCATCAATTTAAACTTTGCTTAGAAATGGTTAACTTTGCAGCTATTTGATATGCAAGCATGAGTTTCAGTGCACAGTGTTTATCTATATTGGCGTATAGTTGAGGAACTGTGATACAATGCAAAACATACAACATGGCATTCACTGGATGCTCTTGATTTTACTTTTTAAGTTTTCAATCTAAATGAGTTAATTCTTCATACCCACAAGAGCGACATATCAGATATATGTATGCAGACAATATATGTACCATCTTATATAGCAAATTCATGTGATTATATCCATAATTTCAACATTTCTTCTGAGGGCTTCTTTAGCAGCCCCATCACAGAGATAGTGCTGCAGGAGTAACTAGTAGGATCAGCACTTCTGTGCTGACTAATGAGTTATTTTGATGATTAACACAATATTTACCCCGAGAAAAAAATATGAACATTCACGCACTCACTCACTCACTCCGATACATACTAGTGGATGTATGGGGTGGGGTGTACGGGGACGCGGCGTCAACATAAACCATATTTGATGGATGCAGTAAGGGTGTCTCCACTGTATACATCCACCGGGAGGGGGAAGGGGGAGGGGGAGGGGGAGGGGGAGGGGGACGAAGAGGGGGGAAGAGGAGGGAGAGGGGTCAGGGTGAGGGGGAAGGGAGCGGAGGATGAGGTAAGAATGGTGGTGAGGGGAGCAAACCCCACGTTGTTGGCTATGTAGCTGCGGTGTGTGGGTGTTTGGGTGTGTGTGGGTGTGTGGGTGTGTGGGCGTGTTTGGGTGTGGGTGAGTGTGGCGGGTGGAGGTAGGAGGCACCACCCCACATTGTTGGTGGTGTAGGTGCGGTATGTGTGGGTATGTGGGTGTGATCTGGAGGGAGGGAGGACACCCGCACCTTGTTGGCGGTGTATATGTAGTGTGTGGGTGTGTGGGTGTGTGGGTGTGATCTGGAGGGAGGGGAGGACAGCCGCACCTTGTTGGCGGTGTAGATGCAGTGTGGGTGGGAATGTGGGTGTGTGGGTGTGGTGTGTGAATGTGTGGGTTGTGGGTGTGTGAGTGTGGTGTGTGAGTGTGTGGGTTGTGGATACGGGGGTGTGGATATGTGTGCGCTGTGTGGGTTGTGGGTGTGTGAGTGTGGTGTGTGAGTGTGTGGGTGGTGGGTATGGGGCTGTGGATATGTGTGCACTGTGTGGGTTGTGGGTGTGTGAGTGTGGTGTGTGAGTGTTTGGGTTGTGGGTGTTTGAGTGTGGTGTGCGAGTGTGTGGGTTGTGGGTGTCTGAGTGTGGGTTGTGCGTGTGTGGATTGTGGGTGTGTGAGTGTGGTGTGTGAGTGTGTGGGTGGTGGTTACGGGGGTGTGGACATGTGTGAGTGTGTGGGGTGTGGGTGTGTGAGTGTGTGGGTGGTAGGTACGTGTGTGTGGATATGTGTGTGCTGTGTGGGTTCTGGCTGTGTGAGTGTGGTGTGTGAGTGTGTAGGTGGTGGGTGTGTGGGTGTATGGGTGTGTGTATGGAGGGGAGGACACGCCTACCTTGTTGACGGTGTAGGTGCGGAATGTATGGGTGTGTGAGTGTGGTGTGTGAGTGTGTGTGTGGTGGGTAGGGGGATGCGGATAGGTATGCTCTGTGTGGGTTGTGGGTGTGTGAGTGTGGTGTGTGAGTGTGTGGGTTCTGAATACGGGGGTGTGGATATGTGTGCGCTGTGCGGGTTGTGGGTGTGTGAGTGTGGTGTGTGAGTGTTTGGGTTGTGGGTGTGTGAGAGTTGTGTATGAGTGTTTGGGTAGTGGGTATGGGTGTGTGGATATGTGTGCACTGTGTGGGCTGTGGGTGTGTGAGTGTGGTGTGTGCATGTGTTGGTTGTGGATATAGGGGTGTGGATATGCGTGCTGTGTGGGTTGTGGGTGTGTGAGTGTGGTGTGTGAGTGTGTAGGTGGTGGTTACGGGTGTGTGGATATGTGTGCGCTGTGTGGGTTGTGGGTGTGTGAGTGTGGTGTGTGAGTGTTTGGGTTGTGAGTGTGTGAGTGTGGTGTGGGAGTGTGTGGGTCGTGGGTGTGTGAGTGTGGTGTGTGAGTGTGTGGGTGGTGGGTACGGGTGTGTGGATAGGTATGCTCTGTGTGGGTTGTGGGTGTGTGAGTGTGGTGTGCGAGTGTGTGGGTGGTGGGTGTGTGGGTGTGGAAATGTGCAGTGTGTGTAACCTAATACGACAGACACTGCCGAGTTACAAGTGACTACCCAGGGACCTCCGGCCGGTAGAGTGCCGGCTCGTCACCGGGCCTGTCTCGCCCGAGCCCCCGGGGCCTGCCACCGCCCCGCCCCGCCCCGGGCCCCATTAAGCACCGCCTGATGTATTCCCCGGACCCTGACAGTCGCAAGTACCACGTGACAAATACATACCTGCGCACAGGAGCCCGTAAACGCAACGCCCCCGCGCATCCCCGCCAGGCCCAACGCCCCAAAGGAGCGTCTCCCCCACTACCCGCCCCCCCAACAGGTTCCCCTCCCCTCGCCTCCTTCCACCCCCCTCAAGTTCCCCTCGCCTCGCCTCCTTTTTGTCCTACCCCTGTACTTCCTGTGCCTCGCTCTGTGTCGCTCCTATGCTAAGCCTTTTATTGTTCCTCTGCCACCACCAGGTGGCGCCTCCGATGCAGCTCCCCCTGTTTCCCCCCCTTTCCCCCTGTGCAGCCCCCTGTGCCGCCCTCTGTACCTCGCTACACCTGTGGCCTTCCTGTGCCATTCCTGTGCACCTTTTCTGCCGCCTTTCTGTGCATCATTTCTATATTGTCCCTCTGGGCCCTTCCTGGGCCCTTCACGATGGCCCTTCTGTGCCGCCCCTCTATGCCCTTCCTGTGCCCTACCTGTGCCCTACACGTACCTTACATATGCCCTTCCCGTGCCGCCTCTCTGCTTCCTTTCTGCACGTTCCCTCTGCGCTGCCTCTATGTGCCCTCCTTCTGTGCCTTACCTCAGTGCTGCCTCTCTGTGCCCTTCCTGTGCAGCCTGTATGGGTCCTCCCTCTGTACCACCCCTCTGTGCCACCCCTCTGTACCAACCCCTCTGTGCCACCCCTCTGTACAAACCCCTCTGTGCCACCCCTCTGTACCAACCCATCTGTACCAACCCCTCTGTACCATCCCTCTGTACCGTCCGCTTATAGGCCTACCACTGTTCGCCATAACCTATGCCGCCTGTGCCAAACCCATGCCACCTGTGCTGCCTATGTCACCTCTGCCGCCTGTGCAGACTGTCCTCCTCTCCAGTACCACATTAATTCAATAGCCCTCTCCAGAATTGCCAGCTCCGTCTCAGGCCCTAAAGACATCTCCACATACTGACAGTCTGTATGTTAAGGTAAGGGGCTGTCACATTAGGGTTTTTGCGGGAGTGTATGGCGGCGTAAGCGCGTAACGTCATATATGTCGGCATACGCCACCATACGCTATTCTTACGCTATGCATAACTATGCACACGCTGTCATGTGCCGGCTTATGCCAGTGTACGCCGTCGTCTGCCAGCATATGCTTTCTCACATCCGTCCGTCCAAATTTGTTTGTGCATGCTAAAAAAATCTCGACCTATGGGAGCGTATGGTTCATACGCTACTCATACGCTACTCATACGCCGGTGTATGCTCCTCGTATGCCAGCATACGCTCCTCATACGCTATGGGTACGTCGGCATAGGTTAGGCATATGCTCAACTTGCGTCACCGGCGTATCTCTAGTGTATGTAGCGTATGCATAACCTACATGTTACGTATTCGAGCGTACTCCTAGCATATGCACAGCGTATTCAAAGCCTATGCCATAGGTCTCGACATCGATCTGAGCCGGGTTAATGGACATGTTTGGACCGTCCTACATGTTTGCACAGTCCCATTTCTTCATATATCATATATGGAGACTGCTTCCTAACAGGTAGTTGCTTTTGATAGTGGTTGGAGCACATGTTTAGACTATCCTGGATGTCAAACAAATATTGTACACTAATTATTCAGTTTAAAATAAATTTGATCCATATAATACTGTGGACAGCTCCTAATAAAGCATGGCTGGGAATTACTTTTTTGTGTGTTTATCAATATAAGCACTACATATTTCTGGTGTCCTAAACATGTGTTACATCTGAGCAACCATACTTCCATATGACATAGCTTAATCATGGACTACACCTTTATTTCTTATCTCATCAATTCATATTTAAATAGCTGTAAAGGGGAGATTTCTAGCTTTCATTTGCAACCACAAAATTAAAAAAATTAAAATATTAGATTATAACTCTCCATGTGACACTTCTGGCCAGTTTTCAGGAGAGTGACCCATGTGTGGATGTATGTATGTGTGGATACCCATCCTCCTGATATGACCTTAGTTGTTGCTAGGACGTAAAACAACAACAAACAAACATCGATCTGAGCTGGTTTAACAGACAGGTTTGGACCGTCCTACATGTTTGCACAGTCCCATTTCTTCATATATCATATATGGAGACTGCTTCCTAACAGGTTGTCGCTTTTAGTGGTTGGAGCACATGTTTGGACCGTCCTACTCTGGATGCCACACAAATATTGAACACTAATTATTCAGTTTACTTAAGATAAGATACGCTTTGCATACGCTAAGCATAGGTTCCGCTTAGGTTACGCATACACTACTCATATGCTCATACGCTATGCATACGCTATGCATACGCTACTTGTACGCTACTCGTATGCTCCACATGCCAATCAAAACCGTCAAAAAATGTCACAGTACACTCTCATACGCTCCACGTATGCCACTCATAAGTTACGCATACACTCAAAAACACCCGAAATGTCACAATGGTGACGATATGTCGTCCTGCGCATTTCTTTCCTATTTTCGAAGTAGGTTTTGAATACGCTCCCTCCATACGCCATAATGTGACAGGGCCTTTAGCACTACTCCAGCAATGCTCCTTCTTGCCTCGCCAATTTGTTTACCTGCCTCTTCACCTCCCTCGCCCTCACTCCCACCGGATGCAGTAGCCAAGTCGCTAGAGCGCAGGCAGCGCGTGTGGGAGATCGGGAGTTCGGTTCCAAGTCGAGTCAAACCTATGATTTTATCAAATTGATACTTGTTGCTTCCAAGCCTGGCGCTCATTAATATGATAAGGCAAGCACTGGTAATGTCAGTCTCAGGATAATGTGACTGAATGGGATATTGGGGTATGGTGTTGGTGGCCTGATTCTCCAGTCTGGAAGCACTATAAAGTCGCTATGAGTGTGCACTGTCACAAATCGGTACCCATCCTGGTATGATCTTAGATGTTGCCAGGATGTAAAACTCCACAACCAACCAGCCATCACTCGCCCCACCCACCTCTCACCCACCTCATCTTCTGTGTATGTGGCGGTGATGTCAAATCAGGACAGGGTGCCCACGTAGATTAGTTGTAGCAATTAGTAGTACATTAAATATGTGTCAGGAGAAGCTTTTGAATGTCTCCCATATTTATTAACTAAATACAGTGAAACCCCGTTATAACCCAACGGTTGGGGTCCATATAACAGCTACTGCCAACAAATTTACAGACTTTATTCAAAATAAGTTCAGATAGTAGCCATGACACAAGGCAGAGTAACAACCTAAGACAAGTATTTGCAAAAACAACTTTAAAGTCTCAATGTATATCTACATGTGCTATACAAATATGGAATTGACTTGACGATAATATCAAATGTTCAAAAAACACTTATATGTTTCAACGAATGTATACAAAGAAAATATTTAAGCTTTATCAGAGGGAAAACACATAGTAGTCTAGTATATCAATATTGAGATGTAATTTACAGTATTGAGGGTAATGTTGATATGCTTTTAACTTTTATTTTTCTATTTATTATTTCTATGGTATAGGTAATGTATATGTGTTATTTTTAAATGGGGAAAGCACCTCATAAGTATTGTACTTCTGCTTTCTCCTTTTCTATGTGAAAAAAGTACTGATATAAATCTCAACTTGTGTGTACATTGATCATGTGGAAATAAATATATTATTATTATTATTATATTATTATTATTATTATTATTATTGCGAAAACAGTAGGGTCGCGTTAAAACTGTTAATATCTTCAAAATTGGTTTATCATAGCTATGGGAAAGTAGATTATAACGAACAGCTTACTATGTCAAGTAAAACCTCTCTAACCGATCACCTCCACAGATCGACCACTCCCCTATATCGATCGCTTTATATGGATCCCAAATCATCGCCCTTAGAATACCATTGTAACAACAACATCAAACTCCCTAGACCGACCACCTCCCTAAATGGACCATACACATTAGGTCCCATGGTTGGTCGATTTAAAGAGGTGTTAGTGTACACCTATACGATGTTCACCATATTATGCAAGTATACGGCGAGGTAGGGACTTACTTGCTTATATAATTATATTTTGCCGATTATCCTCTCGATTTCACGCTCAAGACCAGTGGCGCCGCCATCGGTTCTCCCCGTCCCTAACGGATGTGGACAATCTCACTCACACTGGAGGAGGATGCACATAGGAGCGCGTCCGTTAGCTACGACGGAGGCCCGTGGTGGCGCCACCAGTCGGATCATGGTGATCAGTATGCACAGAGTAGCAAATAAGTATATATAATCCCAATACTAATAACAATAAAAATATCTTCCGCTCTTTATACTCGCATAATATTTATATATCACATATATAGGAAACATGGCAGAAACTGAAAAACAATAATGTTTGGAAACTTTAACGTTGGTTGGCTGGTTGTTGGAGTTTTAAGTCCTAGCAACATCTACAGTCATATCAGGACTTTAAGGTGGTTCCGGGAAGTTGTCAGACCTTGGAGAGGACCCGGGTACCAGGAGGGCGAGGGGTGCTAGAGATGTTTGCTGGAGGTAAGCACCTCAGCTCTTCTCCTCCAGAGACTGTGGACCCAGGTCCCGAGCTCTCCAGACGCCAGGAAGGGGATGTGTACATGCGCCACCTGGAGGAGGTTGTGGCGTGAGAGGTAAAGGCAGGGTTGCCAACCCTTATGTCTTTAGCATAAGGTGTACAATATTTTATGCCCCATCATCATCTTTCACCGATCTTCTGGTTTTTCATTACATATGATTGTGTCCACAACAGAGTATCTAAGATTTTAACATTTTTCTGGCGGAGTACGCCCAGCGCCAAATATAAAATCCCTTAAGATATTCCGGTTTTTCATTTTCCGATGAAGGACACTTAACCTCAGGTGTATAAGGCCTGCGCCACAATGTCATGCATACACCAACCAGTGTAGACCAGATGACCTAATGAGTTGAGCGTCCGTCTCCCGTTTTGGTAGACAGTGCGATTCGAACCCATCGTCAAGTCAAATCAATGACTTAAATATTGATATGTGTCACTTCCTAGGCAGGTGCTCGGTATTATTAGGATAGGGCAAGGACTGGTTGGCTCAGTGTCAGGATAATGTAAATGAGTGGGATATCAGGTCATGATGTTGGCCGCCTGGTCTCCCAGTGGGGCAGCACTATGAAGTCGCCATGAGTGTGCGCTGTCACAAGTCGGTACCCGTCCTCATATGACCTTTGATGTTGCCAGGGCGTAAAACTCCAATGTCCATCCATTTGTCTATATCCTCATCATTGTGTTGTTCTCAAAGATAACAGGTGACGCCACCACCACGCGCCCACCACACTAACCATAGCTAATCTAAAGAGAGCGTTTAGCTACCTCACATCACGGACGCTGTTATGCCCTTATGGGACTACATCCAGGCATTAGAAACCTAGTCAACCTGCCGCATGATCACCTTTTCTTTCTTAGGCGTGACATTATAATGTCAGCCATATTTAGAACTATCGTTTTGACCTTTCAGTCAATGGCTTATTCCAGACGTTCGTTGTTCTGTTACGCACACATTAAGTGTTTTTTAGTGTTTTTTTAAGCGGATTCATAACGAGGCCATGCAGAAATAATGATAGCCTCGTTTTCAGTGGAGTGTACAGACTTAGGTTAAAGCTGCATAGTCTGATGAAAGCATCAACTGTTTTAAACCTAACCTCCTACATATGTTCTCTGTGGTAGAGAGGTTAGAGTGTCTGACTTTTTTCAAGGTCGGACTCCTAATCTGAAGGTCGGTGGCTCAATTCCCCATGCCCCCCATCTCTGCCAATTTTGATTCCCACCACTGTGTATAATTTACAGCGTCATCAAAGGCCAGTTGCTCTCATACAGTGTCTGTGTGGTGTGGGAGGTTAAAAATCCCTTGGGTCGGTAAAAGTGTAGGCTCTGGCTTCCTATCAACAAACTGTCTAATGGTGAAAACAAGTCTATTCAGACTTATCCATGATAGGCAGTATACATCTTCAAGAAAAGAAAAACGCATTAGAAGCTGATGTGTTAGACATTAATTGCTGCAAATGACCGAATGTTAAGTCAATTTAAAGCCATATAGTCTGATCAAAACATCAACTGTTTAAAGTTGCCTAGTCCGATGGTTTTGAGTTTCTCTCATTTTCTGAGATAAACATATTAGATTGTTCATTATAATCTACCTTATTTTAGTTTGAAGTAACTTTTATTTTAAATCACTAACTTTGGAGATATTTGAAATGGAAACATGCTAAATTAATTCAGGCAAGTTTGTCAAAAGTCTATCATCATAGGCTTCTGCTGTAACAGGTTCTATTAATTGACTCAGTAGTCCCTTCTATGTGCCGGTAAATGTTTAATAAGTGCATCAGTATCTAAGGTAGATATGTAGATTCAAATCTAGATAATTATTTTGGTTTTGAAAATGGTATGTTTTCATCGGACTATGCAGCTTTAAACTGAAGGTCCTACATATCGAACTTAGACAATGGTGTAAGTGTTAAACATTAGTTGCTGTAAATGACATAATATTTAATCAATTTAAAGCTGCATAGTCCGATGAAAGCATCACATTTTCAAAACCAAAACAATTATCTAGATTTGATTACTACAATTATCTACAATTGTATACATTTAGCTTAGATTCTAGTGCACTTATTGATCATTTTTTGCTGCATAGAAGGGAATACCACAACAATTTAATATAAGACGTTACTGTTGCAGCATATGGTGTCATAGTCTTGACTTGATAAAGATTCACCTGGTACTTCTAGTACACGGGTGAAGGACAACGTAGTGTAAATACGGGCGAAAATAGGTTTAGTATGGAACATGAACTAGAAACTGTGGCTCCAGTATCAAATGGCTACCCATATAGGCACATAGTTGGTGAAATCGGCAAGAATGCAAAAAGACCAGATGGCGGCCAGAGAACGCCGTAAATTTCACTTTTAAATTGCATTAAAGTATATGTTCTATTATATTTTCAAACTCAAAACTAGCGGGTAGACATGAAGACATATACAAAGAATAAATGTTGCTTCTTAAATTGAGAAATTAGACTCTCATAAAGACTCAGTTCATTAGCCCGATTTTTCGACCGTTTTTATACAAGGCTGCTCTTCACCCATGTATTACAAGTACTGGGTGAATCTTTTAGCTAAGTCTTGACATGCTTGCCGACATTAATTTGTTCCATGTTTGCAATCGAAATATCTCCAAAGTTAGTCGTTTCAAATAAAAGTTACTTCAAGCTAAAGTAAAGATTATAAAGATCAACTTAATGTGTGTATCTAAAGAAATATGGTAGAAATTCAAAAATCATTGGACCATTCAACTTGAATTAAACAGTTCATTACTGGAGCCTACGGTATCCATCATTTCAGTGTACCGGGCGTCGTGGCCGGATCGGTAGAGCGAAAGATTCTCGTGTGGAAGGTCGGGTGTTCAAATCCTAGTTGATTCAAATCAATGACTTGCAAAATTGATACTTTTCGCTACCTAGCCGGGCACTTGGAATTATTAGGATATGGCAAGGACTGGTTAGGTCAGTATCAGGATAATGTGACTGAGTGAGAAATCGGGTCATGGTGCAAGCGGCCTGGTTTCTCATTGGGTCAGTACTATTAAGTTACCTTGAGTGCACACTGCCACAAGTAGGTACTCGTCATGATTTGACCTTAGATGTTGCCAGGATATAAAATTCCAACAATCAACAGTGAAGCTTGTTTTATTTAAATCACAATGATTTTCGTATCATCGGTTATTGGAGATCAAACATATGGTCATTCTGACATATTTCATTGAAGGAAACCCGCTGCCGCCACATAGACTTCTCCTTCCGATAAGCAGCAAGGGGTCTTTTATATCCACTTTCCCACAGACAGGAGGGCAAACACCATAGCGTTTGATGAACCATTTGTGTACCACTGGTTAGAACAGAAAATAGCCCAAACTGCAAATGTGTCCACTGAGCAGGATCGATTGGGTGACTGACACCTTCACAGGTGGACACTCTACCGCTTGAGCTACGTTCCGCTCCCTCAACCAGAGCTGGATGCATAAACAGTGTTTTTATGATGAGAAACTACTCTTTAATCGAATAGAAGTTCATCAATGAGTTAACTAAAAGAAGCTAACTTCCAGGTTCTGGAAGCCTAGACGTCATGCCCCCATGGAGATCAATCAGCAAGTGTTTGTCTCTGACATTGAGAGTCACCTCAGACTGTTCATCTTAACATCCCCGCTCACAACCCCCCCCCCCCTCAACCCACCCAGCCACTCGGCAGCTTTTCTCACATCAAAGATGGAACAAGTAAATTAAGATGCGAAACTATGCACATTCTACAAAATCGGTTTTGTTTGTTGTTGCTTTACGACCTAGCAACATGGGACATATTACTGTCCTGATCTGACTTTAGATGTTGCTAGGACGTAAAACAACAATAAACTGGGACATATGATTGGATCCAATAATGGGTGGGTTTCCCACATTTGGTATTGGTGATTGGATCCACTGATTTGCATACTTACACTGTATATGTGTATTTGGAGATATGTTAATGTTTTTCGAAAAAGATGAGAGAAAAACAAAGGAAGGAAGAAATTGTTCAAGAATGATGCAATGCTATATAATGCATATTCACCAAATGCATACTACTTTTATTGAACTGGAATTGTATATAGTTACAATTACAACTAATATTTAATTTAATTTATGTATAATACTTGTATTATCAAACAGGATGTGCATGTGGTTATTGTTGCAGCTGATGGTTTCATTTATGTATCAAGACATTGTACTGAACAGCCAGAAGACCAGTACTCTGGCGCTGACAAAAGGCCTTATTCACTGAATAAACTACATTTTATATGGCATATTTTGAAGCGTAGGGCAAGGAATGGTCTGTTCAGAATCGGGACCACGTGATATAGTTCTTGTCATTCTAGGGCTAGGATCTTAACCACTAGACTATCTATTATAGGGCTAGCATCCTCAGCATGATTGGATCTAGGTCCCCTTATGCAATTCCCCTATCCACAACTACCTTTCTATGTGCTCCTTGCCTGAGAGTCCAGTGCAGACTGCTACACACGCCCCTAGAATCGTCAGTATTTTAAATGCTCTATGGCCATACAGTTTAATGCTTGCTATCACACACCTACATACAGTCTACTTACATATATTGATATATATATATATATATATGATATATAACATATTATTCGAGTATAAAGATACATAAGGGTGGTGTTCTCAGTGTCAGAGTGGTTAGATTGTCTGACTTTTTTCTACGTCGCACTGTTAAGCTGAAGGTCGGTACTTCGATTCCCAGTGCCCCCCCCCCCCACCACCTCTGCCAATTTGGATTTCCACCGCTGTGTATAACTTACAGCATCATCAAAGCTGGTTGCTCTCATACCATATCTATCTGGTGTGGGAGGTTAAAAACCCTTGGGTCGGTAAAAGTGTAGGCTCAGGCTTTCTATCAATGAACTGTCTAATGGTGAAAACAAGTCTATTCAGACTTATCCATGATAGGCAGCATAAATCTTCAAGAAAAAAACAGAATATTACTCATTATTATTATATTATATTATTATTATTATATTATTATTATTATATATATATATCCACATACTAGGTTTGTTAACAGTATAGCATGTAGCTTGTAAATAATCCTGGTTATGGTAGCACTGTTATTGGGGTGATGCAAACAAAGACAACATTATGCCTAGAACAGGATTCGAACCCACGGGACCACGTGATATAGTTAAACAAATTAGTTTTTGATAAATATATATATATATTCCTCTTCACAAAGTTGGTTGTTTTTTGCAGCTACGAGGTACTAGTTTTCCAGCCATTTTGGGTATATTTAATTCCACTTTTCCCAAAAAAGATGGACATTCTTCCAAATGCTTCATTATTTTGCGATTCTGAATTAACCCTTAATGGGAAGTATTGACTACCATCCCTAGAGCAAGTTAGGACTGAATACACTGCTCTATTAGCTGATTAGTATCTCTATTATATACTATTACTTTCTATGTGGCAACATTCATTTAAATTGAATATATAGAAGCATATCTGAAAGGGGAACACAAGTGACTAATGGAACTGCTTTGAATTAAAAATCTAATAAAATAAAAAGCGATAACAGAGACTCAGTGAATGGCACAATAGTTCTGTGACTAGAAGCGAAACAATGACTACGAAACAACTTGGAAAGAAACAATTTTTTGTTAAAGACACAAAAATACCTGAGGAAAAACAGAAATACAAAATTCATAAGCACATGCCAGTTAGGCAGGGGCGTGCTGTAAACAAACAATTACTGGCTTTGCGCTGACCTCCAAAGGCGAGTCATCCAGCAGACGACATTCAAGTCAGGGCTGACTCTGTGACTACCACGTTCCTTGCCCTGTTTAGTAATATTTCATTTAAAGCTGGCTAACCCAAGCAAAGCAGCAACTTTTCGAAACCCCCAAAAGAAAACAGACTATTCTACCCAACATAAAGTAAAGCTTGCTTTATTCAATGATGCGTCTATAGCACATTGATGTTCGCATCACTGGCTATTAGATGTCAAAGTTAGAGTCATTCTGACATATTTCTTCAGAAGAAACCGACTGCCACCACATAGGCTACTCTTTCCGATAAGCAGGAAGGGGTCTTTTATATTTTAATATTTGATATGCACTTTTCAGCAGAACATACATCACATAACACACCCTTTGATGAACCAGTTATCGATGACTGGTTTGTCTTATTCGAAGTCTGCGTCTTTGATTCGACGCCCGTCTTAAGTTAATGGCATGTTTGATGACTGCCCGCGTCTCCTCCAGGGTGCGCGCATGTAGGCGAGGTGTTGGGGCCTGGCGCCAGGGGTCGCCACTGGGCACAGTTCACCGATAACACCGCAGTCCGCCACCAGGGGTCTCCACCCAGCGCGATCCCGACGTGCAGATAGGCCGGCCGCCTTTTTCCCGCCATTAATCGCAGGGGCCCCTGCCACAAAAGTTTGATAGCGGCAAATGAGTTGCTTCCCCTCATACATCATGTGACCGGAAGTGTTTGGTGGGGTACGGGGGCGGGAGGGGGAGGGGTGGGGGGGGGGGTCTGACAGCTGCAGCGCCATCTGAGGGACTGTCTAGACAACGACCGAGATGAGCTCAAGATGGACTAACCATTCCCTTTCCCCCTCCTCTTCTTTGTTGTCTTCTTCTTCGTTTTCCTCTTCCTTTCTTCTGGTTCAACCTCTTCTCATTCTTCTTTTGTGTTTTATTCTTCGTTCTTCTTCATTCTTCTTCGGTCTTCTTCATTCTTCTTCATTCTTCTTGTTCGACTTTGTCTCTTTCTTCTTTGTTTTTTCTTCTTCGTTCTTCTTCTTTGTCTTTTCTTCTTCATCTATCTTCTTCTTCCTTCTTCCTTTTCTTCTTGTTCGAATTCTTCTCGTTCTTTTGTTGTCTTTTCTTCTTCTTCTTCTTCCTCTTCTTTGTCTGCCTCTTCCCTTTCTTCTTGTTTGACATATTCTCGTTCCTTTTTGTATTTTCTTCTTAGTCCTTCTTCTTCTTCTTCCTCTTCCTCTTCCATTTCTTCGTCATCGAGTCTTCCTCATTCTTCTTTCTGTTGTCTTCTTCGTTCGGCTTCTTCTTATGCTTATTCTTCTTTCCCCCCCTTTCTTTGTCTTTTCTTTCCCTGTCATACTCTTCTTTTTCTTCTTCTTGTCTTCATCTTTTTCCCTTCTTCTTTTTATGTCACCGGGAACGCTAGCTTGTGCTCTACCCACTTCGCACATTCCATCCAATTCCTTCCACACACAGCAACTACCTCTTGTAAGTTGCTTGAAGATTTCAACGCAGAAGACAATGCACTGTCTTGACAGAAATTGTTTTCTCAAAGATAAATGCACGATAGAGGTAAGGATGAGGTAAGGATGTGTTGGAAGATTGATCCAATTGATGTCAACCTTACTTCATACTAGAAGATTCAAAGTCCGGAAGCATCAGCTACGTGTTGGCATTATTTCCCCGTATATAGTAGACAACTTTAATATGCATAGAACTTATATATAGTTTACATAAAACTAATACAGGCCCTATGCAAGGCGTGTAGCTATTTCTGAAGAGATTCTTAAATATATATATATATATATATATATATATATATTGCCACCACTGCCAATTCAGAAATTGCACTACACCAGCCACTTCCGGTTTTGACAAGTTCTACTTCCGGTTGACCTTCGCTGAAGATGACTGTCAGTACATGTCAAGGTTCGAACATAAAGTACAAAGACTCTGAGATTGCATGAGGTGTGTACCGGTATGATGGGCTTCTTTTTTTGGAATGGCTATTTGCTTATTTTCTTTACATCATTAAGTTTGATGTGATGTTTGAAAAATGTTGTAACACCTTTTTATAACATGGTGCGTGTTGGTCTTGAAGCACTTTCTGTTCTTAACGTGAAGGTGTTGGTTCTCTAATTATATCAAATTCATGGAAAATGTTTTGTTCAGAGTGTAGTAGTCTGCACTCACCTCTCAGGCAAGTAACCACAGACAGGTAGGCGTGGGTAGTGTGGTGATATCAGGGAGCCTAGGTGGCGTAATGCTTAGCACACTGCCCAGCATGCAAAGAGATGTGGGTCTGAGTCCCGCTCTAGGGGCAATATTTCCCTTTTTCATCACCCCCCACCACATTGGTTGCCGTGACCATGATTCTGTATAAACTATGTGCTGTATGGTTGTTGAACCTACCCTGTGTATGTATGTGTTAGTACATTGCCTGTATGTATGTAATTGTAAGTATTAAAAGACTTACAATTCCAGGGGGATGAGTGTAGTGGTCTGCGCTGACCTCTCAGGCAAATAACCACATAGACAGGTAGGCATGGGTAGTGTGGTGATATCAGGGAGCCTAGCTGGTGTAATGGTTAGCACACTGGTCTGGAGTGCAAATAGATATGGGTTCGAGTCCCCCTCTAGGCGCAATATTTCACATTTTCATCACCCCCATGACAAGATCAATATGTCAGTCAATGATATTTTGTTCACAATATTAAAATTCCGATGGATGAGAATTTCTTTAGTATTTTCTTCGGATAAATATATTGTATTGCTCATTATAATCTACATAACTTTAATTTGAAGTAACATTTTCTATTACTGGCTAACTTTGGAGATGTTAAAACTGAAAACATGCCAAATTAATGTTTATTGTGCATGTCAAAATGATCTTCTCAATGAGCCAATGGACACCCTGCGCTTCTGCGCGTAGCGTCACTAGTCGGTATCCGCCTTATATGACCTTAGATGTTGCCAGGATGTAAAACGCCAGCAAACAAACAGACAAAACATCAGTTTCAACTAGCCGATTGTTTCACATGGCGGTGCGTGGAGAGTGAATCGCCTGTGGTTATTAATGTGTAGACTTACCGCA